>OX336888.1:11514874-11757374 GCA_946959425.1 Argyrosomus regius | reverse complement strand
GAGCAGTGTGCGGCGCAAAGGTTTCTCAAACACAGGGTTGTGCCAGAGGCAGAGCGAGAGACCACAGAGCCTGAAAAACTGGCTGAGCAAAGGTGAAAGAGAGAGGAGCACCAGAGGATGTTTTGAGGTGTGTGTGTGTGTGTGTGTGTGTAACAGGTTTTTTATGGATTTCATATTGCCTCATGTGTTTATCATTCCCATCATAAAGCTACTGGAGCAAGAGTGCCTGACTGTGATTCAGCTTTGTGGTAAGAAATGAGATTCGAAAGGCTGGGAGGGGAAGTGATGACTTCAGCCACAGTCAAAGCCACAGGGAGACTCAGCTGCAGGGCAGGTCTCTCGACGTAGTCACCTGTGACAGAGCAGAGATTCATCCTCTGCTTCATCATGCTGAGCCACGCTCTGCAGGTCTGCGCTGCTCAGCATCAAACTGAAGTGAACTGAGCCGGTCAGTTCATTGCAATATGCTAGTGGTGCTCTCGTTACAGTGGCACAGTTTGGCCAGACTGTTCTTCAGACATGCGCATGTAGGATTGGAAATATAATTTTAGAGTTTATGTTTCGAAAGCCACCCGAAACTTGACTCATCTCACGATCAGCTCAGTTAGTGGATGACTAAACAAAGGTCACACTCCATAAATGAGACAGTGAAATGTGAAACAGTGCCTATGGCCTTCTTCGCTTGTGGTTAATGTTTAATTCGATAAAAATGTATAATGTTTTTATGATGTTAGTGGAGGGTGTAGATTCTTTTAGGTGAGGTGCACCGCCTCCGGCATGAAACCACTGAACAAGGTTGGGCGATATGAACATATATTAAGTGTGGTATACCGCCATAACGATAACACAGAGGTTTTAATATCTCTCTGGGTGTGTTCAGAAATCGCTGGCAAAATTCAACGTGCAAATGAATGATTATTACCAACTGCATGTTTTCTCTGGAAATGTTTGGTCAACAATATTTTCCCACATCCTGCTACACGTCAATGTTGCCATGGGTTTCTCTCAGTACTTTAGAGGGAAAAAGTCACAATAATTCACCTGAAAATCTGTGTTGATTCAAGTGTTGATTGGATTTGATGTTTATATATTATATTATATGTTAGCTAAACTTCTTTCCTTGGAATAAGAGCAACACCGGAGTAAATGATATGGATCAAATCCTCAATCACAGTCCTTGTTCTCATGTATCATGATATCAATATATATCATGATATACGAAGGTCTGTCAGAGATCCGATGATATTTCAGTGACAGCATTATAGTATAAATATATCTATATCTAATATATTATATCATCTAACCCTCGTGCAACCGCAGGAAAGCAGAAAACTAACCTGAAGTAGCTTCACGACACTCTGCTGGATAATCACTGCTGTGTGCTGCAGTGTGTCCAGCGTGTCTTTGCCTCTCTCTGTGACAGAGCGGAGTCTCAGTACAACTCCTGGGCCAACGCGCCATAATATTTACTCTAGCCAGGCAGCGAATGCTGCACCTCTCCTCTTGTCCCAGTTTAAGCACTCCATCAGTCTGACAGGCCTGGGAAGCCACGCCAAAACGCTGGTGGACAGTAAAGGTTGCTGTCAGAGTGGTCTGCTGCTGCTGCTGCTGCTGCTGCTGCTTTAAGTGTACATCCCTATCCACCCCGTCGCCTCTCTCTTTCTCTTTCTTTCTGTCGCTGTCTGCTGTTGTGCAAGTGGCGGCTTTTTCCTCTTTTTTAATGTTGTAATGAGGGTGACGATGAAGTGGTCAGGGAGGGAGGGATGGGGGCGTAGAAACAAGAGAGGGGGAGAGAGAAGGAGGTAGATACAGGAGCTCCTCTGTTCTGTAGCTGTAGCCCGACCGTGTGACTGACAATGAGAGACACACTGTGTATAGCTAAGCCATGTGCTGGTAAAGAAACAAGAGCAGCTTTTAGACGAGTTGTTACATACATATACTTTGGCAAGAGGCCTATGTTTTTCCTCCAGGCTCATAAAAGCCTGAGCTGAAATTGAGAGGTCTGCATGGCTCTTACCATTTCCTTGGAGAGACAGACAGGATGAAACAAAGAAGTGAAAACAGAAAGTCTTGGACGAGAACATTAAAGATTACTATGAGGCTTCAGACACCGGCACAGTAGTCTAATTGAAATCTGAGCTACATTTGGTGACGGTAGAACCAAACCATAAAAAAAAAAAACAGATTGTTTCACCTCACACAGACTAGGCTGTGGGATAAAATGTCTCCTCCGAGGCCTATTACTGGCCTCTGTTTGAACCAATGGCTTCTCAAGAGCGAGACAGAGTCACAGTGAGAGCAGAAAGAGAATAGTCATGCACGTTTTTATTCCCTCGGATACTACTCTGTTCTGCTTCTTCCAGTTGTGGCTGAGGTAAAAGCAGGTCAGAGCCCGAGGTGATTTGTGGGTGAAGAGAAGGATCAAAAGGGTGGAAAGGTAGCTGGAGAAATCCTTTAGAAATATTATAACGTCATCCTCTGTTGAAATGAAAAACACGCAAAGACCGAAAAAAAAAAAAGCTGATTTTTTTTGTCCTGGCTGCAGTTTTCTCACAAGTAAAAAGGAATAGACTGCTGCTAATTGCCGAGGGCAGAACTATAAAAAGGCGTTCAGCATCGCGGTTCATGTTTTTACCATTATCGCTTTTATGTATTCAAATTTGAGTAAGTGCTTGTTCATCATATTCACCAACAGACAGCAGCACATGGCCGATAGAGCAGCCCAACTCCAACACAGCAGCCACACAAGGTCAAACATGTTTATGTTTTCTCTTCCAAATCCATCTGAATTGCTAACAAACCAACCCACAACCGGCAAAATATTACCAGCATCAATATTCATTAGAAATTACCACAACTAAAGAAAATAAATATCAGTCTCTGTGTAAGTGGCGAGGATAATTGGCAAAACCTTTACGGATGCGAACGAAACGCAGCGAGATGTTTTGAGCCCTTCGCCAATGAGCTGCAGGTGAGCCTGTGTTTCACGGCTCGGCGTGGTAGGACATCCACAGTGTTATTCTTTCACATGCAAACCAGCGCCTTTCCTCGTCCGTTACACTGAAAGCACGCCACAGCGAGGAAACCTTTCATTCAATAAGACTCTTCAACTGTTTTTAATCAACTGTCCAAGAGACTAATGACACCGAACGCAAGGTTATTATGATTCACAATCTGCCGGCAGCCGTTGTTGCCGGGTGATGTGGCTGGGATCATTAATAGAGCATTTTTATTGTCACGATATGTATGCAAAAATCACAAAACAGGGTTTCCCCCTGAGGAAACTGTCACCCAGATCCCGACACGTCTCATCTTGTGACACATTTACTTGTTCGACTGTGTGCACAGGGTAAATATATGCTATTTGTTTCAGGGAAAAGTGCCTCTGCCTTTTTCCACTGAAGATTCTATTTTTTTTTTTTATGATGTTAGGTTAGCAGGATGATCTAGGCGAGGAAGCACATGACTGTTATGTATTACATGAGGCCAAACTCTTCATAGGTGTGAAAACAAAAGCTAATTTTTGTTGGTTTTTAATTGTAGCACGCCTGAGGTGTATTAGTTTGCCACAGCAGAAATTTAGAGCTGAGGCAATTAGTAAAGAGACGGACAATTAATCAGCGAATATTTTTTATAAACTGTTGGAAACAAATGGAAGAATTTGATGCTTTCTGGACTCAACTGATCGGCAACTACTCTGCGACTAATTTCGACAATCGCTTCGATTATTTTTCAAGCAAACCTTCCAAACATTCAGCGTTTCCTCCTTTTTCTCTGTATTATATCACTGTAAAATCTTATGTAACGTAGCAAGACGTCTGTCACAAAACGATTAATCTAGATATTAATCGGCAGATCAATCGCTCATAAAGCAATTAGAACACAGTTGTGAGTTGCAGCCCTAAACATGATCAGTTTATGACAGTATGGGAGTGGGTAAACGATACTGAATTATTGCCCTGCCAAAGACAGTAGTACAAATATGAACGCTGATCACCACCATGACCAATAATGCCAATTCATATTGAATGTTGAGGCACTGAGCAGATCAAAACTCTTCTTATTTAACTCCCGCAGTGGCATGTCATGATTTCTACTGAAGGAAAACAGCGTCTAAATATCACAGAACGTAATGAGCTCCTGTAGAGTTCGTGCACACCGTCAGGAGAATAAAATGGTATGTGGAGCAGTAACGTGTTGGAAGGTAAGCCCACACAGTCTCATTTAGATCTACATCACTGGCCAGACAACTTTCAGACACCCATCCCAAGACAGTAGAGTGTTTGTTGTTATTTTAGTGTCTCCTTCATCACATTTTCATATTGAGCGTACAGGCTTTTATTGAAGGATGAACGCTCCATTTCTTTTCTTTTTTTTTTTTTTTTCCCCCTCACATCAGTCCATCAGTGGACTTGCCATTATCTGTGCAGGAACGGGCCTGCAAGAGATCCTATCAGAAAGCATTTTATCTACGGTGGCGATGGGAAACAGATGCATTCTGTCTGATGGGAAAACACTGTGCAGAGATTCACACAGCGTTTCAGAGTGAACATAGGAGTGAGAAGAGGTGATAAGACGAGAAAAAAAAAACAACAAAAAAAAACTGGCAGGCTACATCAGCACAATGTCCGTGTCCCATCCCAACTGGACTCTGAACACAAACTGCACTGTAAACACAGCCAGGGACACGGAGAGAGATGCTGCTTTATCATGGGACAGACACAAACACAGCAGTAGCACACATGCAGGCTGCACAGACAACCCCTGCTGACTCAAAAGGCGAGCAGACACATAAGACCACTAATAATAACAGCCCACATCCCCCTGATCTGCACGTCTACTGCAATGCAGGCAGACACGCATAAACACACAAAAATAGAAATAAAGCCCACAATAACGACACGGATGTCGTTCACAGGTTCGGTGCTGCAACATTTCCTAGCTGGACGTTTGATTATTCAGTCAAGTAGAGCGAACCGATCGTCCTGAGAGCCCCCTCAGTCAAAGTGACAGACACACAGAATCCGGAGGGATCGTGTTGTGCTGGCCTTGTGCTTTCTGCACCGCAATATACACCGCCTCATCACACCTGACAGCGCTTTAAGCACTGCCGGGCGGCAGGACAACAATGCACGGAAAAAGCGAAACACAAACTGGGATGCAAGAGACAGTCATGGGAACTCCCTCCCACACCCACACACGGAGACAGAGACAGAGAAGACATCCTGGTTACCATGGAAACCCCCCCACCCCCCCCTCACCACCACCACCACCTCCACCTCCTCCTCCTCCTCCTCCTCCTCCTCACACGGTGACATCACAGGTGTTGCATCATGACCCAAACAAGTATCACCTGAACTGCTGGTTAATCACAGCTCGAGGTGAGGAGGCCACAGGTGGACGCAGGGGGGAGAGATGACGACGAGGGTGATGATGATGATGATGGTGATGGTGATGATGATGATGGTGATGATTGAGGGGATGAGGAAGAGGGTGGAGCACTAAGAATAGATCCTCCTGCCTTGGAGAAACAGACAGAGAGGAGCGAGGAGGAGAAGGAGGAGGAGGAGTGAGATTCTTATGTTTCAGTATCTTTCTCTTGCCGCCGGAAACCATGAGCCATATGTGAGCAACGACTCACACATGAACACACACACACACACACACACACACACACACACACACACAGCGCTCTGTGTGAGAAGCAAGCGAGGGAGGGAGGGAGGCAGATGGAGGCAGATAGATGAAGACAGACAGATAAATCAAGTAGGGATGGAGGGAGGGGGACATGCAACATCCACTCACAGGATTGTCCTCACTTGATTGTATCCTATATAAACCCCCTGATGTAAGCTGCTGGTGACCGGATACTATGCTCTATAACGCTGGCCAACGCCAACCTACTTTCACACCAGGGTGCTGCAAAGCCACCAAATGGATGTAATAGTCTGGTGTTGATCACACGGGGAAATCAACAATGGCTAATGGCCATATGGCTCATTCAAACAGAACTTATCGAGTCCCTTAGTGTCTGAGGAAGTGGGGACGGATGCCATTTATTTTAAAAACGGACTCGGGCTAAGTTTTAGCTAATGATCTGCAAATGAGTCTGTATATCAAATCTAATTCTGGCTGCAGTGACTTTCCTAATATCATCCAGCTTCCCTCTGAGGCACTGCAACAGCAGTAATGAGCAAAAAAACTAATGGTTATGTGTGCTGGTCAACAGAATGGCTTTCTCCCATCATGTTATAGGAGCTGTGAGGCTGTACAGCAGCAGCAGTGCTGGTGGTAGTAGTAGCCCCTGGTCCAGCCACAGAGCTCTGTCCTATCCTGGGGCTTGAGCTGCAGCTCGCCTCGGCTCAACAGCTGTGTCCAGCTGCGCTACATGGAGACACTGGGTGCTTTGTTCCCTACAGGGGCAGAGGCAGGAGTTGTGGGAGTGCAAACGGTCTCCGTATGTGTGCGTGTATGTGTGTACACATAGTTTCATTTCCACAAAGGTTAACGGCCTATAGCCTCCGCCAAACACCAAGATCCGTGGTCCCCTCCGCGGAGTGCTCCTCGGCGGAGAAGGAGAAGGAGCAGCGGGACGGGGGGTGGTGGGTTGGTGGAGGGGGGGGGGGTGGCACAACCAACCAGGATGTGTGGAAAAATTTGAAATGCGCTTGTCCAAAGCCAGCCGAGCGAGCACACACGCACACTCACAACCGAAACACATCTCCCTCCTTATGTATGTGTGTGTGTTTTTTTTAAAATTATTTATCGCCAATAAAAAAGAGATAAAGCTGCGTTAGCGTTGCAGCGAGCACGACCACCACCACCACCACTACCACTACCACCAACAACAACAACAAAACATCGACAGATGCGAAGCCCAGTGTGCAGGAAGGAAAGCGCCGGGTAATCACGGTACACTCAGGAAACAACAACAAAAGAGAGGAGTAAAGAGAGAAAGAAACCACGAGCAGGAGCGTGGTTTTCACCGAGGGGATAAATGACACCTCTGGGAGACGATTAAACAAGGAATTCACGCTGTTACTTACTCAGATGAACCGGTTCCGCTCGGTCCACTGGAGGATAGCCGGTCGGTCTTCCGGCTGTGTGTCGGGCGGGATCTGCGCTATGGAGACTGGAGAGCTCAGAGCCTCGAGGACTGAACGTAAACTGTGGCTTGCGTCATTTCACCAGGATGCCACTATTGCGCGCAGCAATGCAGCCATCTTGCTGAGGAGTGCCCCACCAACCAACCAACAAGCAAGCAACCAACCAACTCAGCAATCACTGCTGGACCCGAGCTGCTGCTGCTGCTGCTGCTGCTGTCTCATGTTGGTCTCAGTAATCAAAGTGACCCACCACCAGGAGCTGTTTGTGTTTGTGTGGTGTTTATCATTTATCATAATGCGGGGGGAAAAAATTCAGTTTTTCTTCATAAAAGTGTCACAAGTTTGGTGTTTTTTCAGTGGAAAGTAACTAAGTATATTCACTGAAGTACAATTTTAAGTTACTTGCTATTTTATACTTTTATTTATTTATTTATTTTACTTTTCAGAGGCAAATATCCGCCCAAAGAATACTTTTATTCCTGTAATTATTGTCAAATTTGAGAGAATTTTTCTCCACTACTTTTCAGAGGCAAACATTAAATATATAAAATAAAATTAGCACCTCCTCTAGTTGAGACATGCTAATATTAGCTTATGCTAATATGATCTGCCCTAGAAATATTTTTATTTCTGTTAAATTACTGTCAAATTTGACAATTTTTTTTTGTATATTTTTACACTTTTACTCCACTGCTTTTCAGAGGCAAACATTTAACACACTACATTCATCTGAAACTTGTATTTCCCCACTTAAAATTAGCTCCACCTCAACCAGCTAAGACATGCTGATATTATTATAATACATTTACTTTTGATACATGATAATACTTTTATACTTTGTATTCTAGTAAAATTTGAGTGTTTTGTTGTAAATGTTTTTATATTTTGTACTTCTACTCCACTGCTTTTCAGAGGCTAATATTAGCTCCACCTGAACCAGCTGAGACATGCTAATATTAGCTAATGCTAATATGATCTGCCCAAGGAATACTTTTATTTAAAGTACATGTTGCTGAAAATATTTTTGTACCTTGAATTCTAGTCAAATTTGGGGGAACATTTTGTTGTAAACTTAATATTTTATACATCTACTTTACTACTTATCAGAGGCAAATATTTAAAACACTACATTTATCTGAAATTACATGTTGCTGAAAATACTTTTGTACCTTTTAAATCTAGTAAAATTTGAGGGAGAATTTAGCTGTAACTGAGTATTGCAATTTTTACTTTCCACGTGCTTTAATCAGCTCAATAGTAATAAGTGCTAAAATGCACACATGAGAATTTTCCAATTGTCCTGTTGACTCAACTGATTATATGTGGGTGTCCGCCCACCATCTGTTGGAAAAGAAGTGATTTAAAAATAAAATATTCCGCTTTCTTTTATAAGTCAGCATGTTCTTACTGTGACATGTGCTAAATATTCTATTAGAGCAGCTTTTACAGTACAAAGTGGTTTAACTTCTCAGGTTTATAGTCAAATAAAAAATGTCAGTAAAATAAGCCAAATTTGTAACTCTCCCATTTTACATCATTTTTAATGAACTGCCACATCTACACATTCAGAGTTAAAATAGTATAAACTCAAAGAATCAAACAAGTCTTTCCCGATTTCCCTCTTTATTTTTTATTTAATTTCATCATGTTAATTTATTGGCTTATTTCTGCTCCTTCCCACCAGTCTGCAGATACAGCGTGACAGACAGATCATATAGCGCCCTCCTGTGGCGGCTTACAGGTGTGTAACCAATCCTGCCGCGCTGCTGAGGGTGTGTCTGCTCCACCCTATGTGGTCCAAGAGGTTGTTGTTCATGGGGGAGGTGTACCAGAACCTGAGCAAAGCAGCACTATATAGTTTCAGTCAATACATCTCAACAAATACATATTTACATTGACAGATGACTTCATTGTATCCTCCAGAGAGAGAGAGAGAGTGTGAGTATGGTGTTCAGTCTGTCAACCATGAAGCCATAAAAACATCCTGCAGCTTATTCAATGTTCACCAATCCCCCGTTTTAACTCACATCAACGTGTACATATGATTAGGCCCAAGGACATGACGACAGTAAATGCATCATCACAAATAAATCATCACATTTAAATAAAATTAATTGGTCGATGGATTAATTAGTCAGAACGTAGTTGTTGGACCAGCATTCATTTGAGCAAAGAGGAGTCAGAAATGCATAGAGAGAACAACAGTGTGAGGAGTAATGTGGAGTGGAAAGTGAGACGCTGTTACATACAGTCTGATTCATGTCATTCATTAGGGTTTGACACATTAATAGAAACTGTATGAGAAAGTGAGGTAAGAACCCTGGTCTCTTATCCATCATCTACCAGGCTAAAAAGGACTCCCTTATGGTCCAGAGATACAGTATGAGGGCTCGCCTTGGCACATTATACCATCTACACAGAGAGCAAGAGAGGAAAGACATCTCCCCAGCTTCCTTTGACTTCATCAGACTGACACTGATGACGTGTGAAGATGTGTTCCCCTCCGAGGTCCCCCTCCCTGACCACAGTGGGATCAAACCGCAGTCACAGGGCACGAAGCGCCCTACGACTGTCAGAGCTCATCCTTCTCCATCTGCTGGAACGCCTCCAAGTCTTCCCGCCAATCAGCCAGCAGTTCGTCCACCGACTGGCTACTCGAGTCTGTGTCGCCCTCGGGCTCCTCTTTCTTTCTCTCAGAGTCTCTCTCCTCTTTGGGCTGTGACAGATCTGCAGGACTAACTTCCTCTTCCGGTGGTGGAACTTCCTCTGCAGGACTAGTCTCTTCATTTAAAGGACTGACTTCCTCCTGGGATGGAGTGACCTCCTCCGGAGCCAGTTCGTCTAGCTCCACCGTGCTCATCTGCGACTGGCCAACGGGTTCAAAGGAGGTGGGAGTCGCTGCCTCGGTTACGCAGCCTTCCTCCGCTTCTTGCACGTCCACACCTGAAAAGAAAGCAGGGGTGTGTGTTTGAACAGCGTTACACAAAAAGATGTGCAACACACACACCCACTCGCACACAAACCTCTTTACCTCCTCCTCATTCGGTAATCTATACAACATGCCCCCTGGTAACCATTCTCAGTCAGAAA
The DNA here is from genome assembly GCA_946959425.1 of Argyrosomus regius. Classification (NCBI taxonomy): domain Eukaryota; kingdom Metazoa; phylum Chordata; class Actinopteri; family Sciaenidae; genus Argyrosomus; species Argyrosomus regius. Next base: position 11,747,178 of record OX336888.1, on the reverse strand, counting down.
TAGACCAGTTTTCATGGAGAGGCTGTCAACTGTAACAGCATGATGCTGATGGTGAGTCATGTTTCCCACAGGATAAAGCCTTTCTCACATAGCTGCACAACCAAACTGAGTCAACTGAGAAAAGAAATCTGGCAAAAAGTTATACTGTGAATTTTGAACAGATCTGGTAAGATAAAAAAAAAAAGCACATTAGATGTGTAATAGTTTCTAAAAATGTAGCCGCTGCTTTAACTGCAGATTATAAATGTGTTAAAGAAGGAGTCTGTGCTTTTTATTATAGAGTCGAGGACTTCTGCAAGGACAGGAAGTGACTGTGACTTCAAGGTGTTTTAGTTTAAATACAGATAGGCACAAGTTATCTCGTCATTTATTGTGTCCTGGTGGCTTCGTGGTTACAGAGACCGGCCATAAAGTCAAAGGATTTGTGGTCAAGTTTTGGGAAGCATCTAGTCCACTGTTTCTCAAACTATGGTACAAGTACCACTGGTGCCACGTGACGTCCCTGTTGTGGTACTTTGAGGAATCTCTGAAATATCTTTGAAAAATGAAATAAATACATTTAAAAACATTTTATACTGTCAAAATACTACAAGGTTTCTAATGAAAATAGTTTCCATTTCCTGAAACGTTGCCATGTAGTCACGTTCTTGCCCACTGCACACATACATGGGCTCAGATGTGTAAAAAAAGATTGTAAGTGGAGGTGAAATGAACGGTTCAAAAAATCTGCAATCTTGGTTTCAAATGGGAAAAAATGAAGAACAGAAGTGCGGATCAGGAGTACCGCTTTGCAACAAATTGGCTCTGGGTCTTGAACTGGTTTCATTCAGGATTCAACAGTCAACAATAAATAATCTTCTGCAGCTGAAAAGGTTCAGCCTACACTATGGCGGTACTTTGAAAGCCTAATATTTTCTGAGGTGGTACGCAGTGTAAAAAGTTTGGGAAACAGTGATCTAGTCTGCTGAAGAGTGCAGCAGTCTTTGACGCCAAGAACCCTGAATTGTATCCTGTTATGCAGCTGATCCTGTACCTCAGCGAGGTTTAAAGATAAAAGTCTCTGTTTAGGTTTCTTAGCATCAGGAATGAAATCATGCCATTGTGCAGTCAGCAAATACAGCTGAATATGAAACAAGACAAGCTGACCAAATACAAATTGTGACTTCAACCACAATTTGGGTAATAAATACAGAAGTCTCGTGCATCATGTGCTACGCTCTGTGATGGCAGCTTTTCTATCAAACAGACAAGACCCTGTGGTTAGAGTGCAAAGCAAGAGGAAGGGCTGGAGAGATGAAAGCATGTAAGGAGGGAAAGCTGAGATAAAGGCAAGGAAAAGGATGGGAAATATGTGTGATAGACAAAGAAGGAAAAAGAAATACTCACTGCCCTCAATCAGGCTGCCAGGAAGAGGTTTACCTTTGAATATGGCTGCTGCTCATCCAAAGGGGAGAGGGTTGTAAAAAAAAAAAAAAGTAAGAAAGAGAGGAGAGGAGAGGCACTGTTACAGTCCACCACAGGGAATAGAGAGATTTGGCAAATGAGGAAAAAGAGGAAAAGAATGAGGATGCAATATTGATAAGGGTGTAGACCTCCACCGTTATAACCAACAGCTGGTGGGTGGCTTCGGAATGAGTCACGATTTCTGAGACTTCGAATGATGCCTGAATCCCTACACCTCATCTTTATTTTATGAAGCCGAGCACATAATGGGGCTCAGTCAGTGGAGAGAGATGAACACACTGGTGTGATCAATCTCATCGAGAGAGGTGAGCTGGAACAAAGAGAAGAGCTCTAACATTTAGGGAGGCGTATGAGCGAGTAATGTCACACCTCTGTCTCTGGCTTTGTCACTCAGCAGCACCTCCACCTCCCTGTACTCCTTCAGCGCCTCCAAAAGGATGTTGCCCTCCTTGTGGAAGAGGAAGAGGAGAGGCAAGGTGATGTCGTCCGTGCTGCGGCCGTCCCCAGCCATTTGAAAGAGGGGAGCCGTGTCGCTGCTGCTGCCCTCATTGTCGTCTGGAAGGAGATAATAAGGAGGCCGTAGCAGGGAAACAATTAGTCCGTGACAACAACTTTTCTAAGAGAGTTATCATTTAAGTCCTTCCGACGAAAAGAAGCCAAACAATTGCTGGTTCAAGCTTCTCAAATGTAACAATTTCCTAAATTCAATTCATGTGATGACACTGGATTAGTCTATTAATTGAAAAAAATAGTCAAGATAAGAGATTGTAATATATTTTTTATGTGTTATGTTCTTAACCCTTTATTTGTAAAGGAATTCAGCCCAGCTGTTGACAAAGGTCCTATTATAGATGCAGATTATCGTCATACTGAGTTCTGCTTTATTATTCAATCATCATTATGATGTGCAGGACCCTATTCGACTGGCTGTCTTCAAGTTAATCCATTTATCTAGTCATTGAGTAGTCATCTTCCGTTGTCATGCTGCTTGCACTCACCGATGACTATGCCTCCGATGGCGCCAGCCTTCTGGATGTGTCTGGCCTTCTCTGCAAACATGCACTGTCCCCTCTGAAGCAGAGCGATGTGGCCCTGGACGTACTCAGCATTGGTGATCTCGGTGCAGCCACTGTAGGGTTCAGCCACAGTCACAAAGCCTCGTACCTGCACACAGGAGGAAAGAGCGAGGACAGGTGAATTACTGTAGAGAATGAAGAAACATTATGGGGCGTACAGCGCTGCAGTCTAATCCCACATGTTCTCTTCTGTCTGATTTAGGAAAATATTGTAGGAGAGGAAGTGCTCTATTTAAAATACCAGAGAAAAGAGAGTGGCTCTCTTAGGAAAAACAAACCAGAGGACAGTTAAGTGCCCCATTTGAAAGCTGGCAGCTTGGCTAAACTACAAAACCCACTCACCCCAGTGGAACTTTTGGACAGGTCTGTGCCAAACTGTGCTGGTCCAGCGGTCAGCACAACCCTGCCAAAGAATGGATGGGAGACGATCTGAATGGCTCTGGGAGGCAGCTGCTCTTTCTGCTGCTGGCTGGACAGCTCCATCATCTCCTGCATGAAACGCACGCCGTCCTCTGCTGCCACCGCACTGACCGCCTGGGTGAGAGGAGAGAGGGTTTTAAAAAGTCAGTACGGAAAGAACACCTTGATTTATAGAGTTGGAACAAATGAAAGGCTCTTGGTTCAACGGCACCAGCATTGCAGCATGTTCTCCTGCTGTTTTACATTTAAATAACAGTACAGACCCACAAGCTGTTGCACATTAATGCACACATCATTGTAGTAAACAAATACAATAAGACAGGTTGCTGCTTTTTGACAAATAACTGTAGCATCACATTTTAAAAGGAAGTTTTTCCTCATTAGATTGTCTCAGTATTTTGCACACTGCAGGATTATTAACAGTTTTATATCATTTGTCACCATTTCAGCCTTGGATTGTGTTTATTTTTGTTGCTGAACTGTTTACCTGTGTAGCGTGCTGCACAAGCTGCACCCTGCCATCTTTCAGGTGGATTAGACTGACTCCCATCCTTCTCAACAGCTCCAGATGTTCAGGGTTGTTGGCCATGAAATCCTGAGCCCTGAGAGGAGGGCTGCCCATACCAGGTTCCCTGAGAGGAGGAAGAAGTTAGAAACATGGAAGAGATGCAGTAGTTGAGGAAAATAGGTAATACATGGAGGCCTATAAACTGGTCAGATCTTTATATATATACATACCTGTAAGGAGCTGGACGGGGGCAGCTCTTGTCAACAGCACTACGGATTGGTTCTCTCAGGTTACGAGGGAAGGCGGGGTCAGGAAACAGGAGGCGAGTGTTCGGGCAGGTCCAGTCAAAGTTTGAGTCGTCCAGCTCCTCCTCTGACTGAAATATTATTACAGATTCTGTTAGGAACTTTAATACATGAATGCATTCATCAATTTGTCAGATTGTAATGGTATCACATCGAGTACCGTTCTGTTTGAGGGAATAGATGAAGAGTGAGGGGCTGTGGAAAGGGACAGGGGCAGCAGGTGAGCCTCGGTCGTGAAGACGTAGTCCTCCACGTCAAACGGTAAGTCCTCGTTATCAGCAAACAGCAGGAACAAGTATTTGAACATCTCGGCGAGGAAGAATGAGTCCATTCTGACAGGAGAGAAGAGGTTTGAGATATGACGCACAGGGCTGCTTTGAACTACTAGTTTATTTATTAAATAACCACTAAGGTCAGAGTAGAGCCAGACTTATCAGAAAGTCAAGATATTTGTTCATATTATCAGCTCATTGTAGATATCTAATCTATCCCTAACATTAACATTTCCTTCCTGGTAAATCTGATGCTGCAGTATGTAAAGCACATCTGAATGGAGTCTATCATTCAACAAATACAGAGTCTTTATATCTCACCTGTCCTCGTGGCTCCCAGTGCGTACGTCCTTCATTGCAGCGAAGCCGCAGGGGACACGAGCAAAGCGGTTGAGGTTGTCCAGGATGGTGCGGCCTGCCTCCAGGTAATAAGGGTCTCCTGTGGCCTGGGGGGGGGATGAGAGGACTGTAGTGTGATCATGACAGACTACAGTGAATTAACTATGAAGAAGGCTGCAGTGAAATCCGGTCAGACACAAAGATATAATCTTCATTCCTCAAACAAATGATCTCAGTGTTTTATAATATTATGTTCCTTCATAAATTTCTGCAAGACACCAGGATGCCAAAGGCAAAGTAATAATTATGAACACTAATTAGCGGTCTGTATGCTGGAGGCCTCTGAAACAGCAGAAATGGAGACAGTGTTTCTGAAAAACTGTGAATGAGTTCTGTTGTAACTTGAGATTTTGGTCAAATGTCAGAAACTGCAAGTAGCCAACATTTAACAAAACCGGGCGTATGATAATAGACACCTTACCTCTGGCAGTGAAAAGAGAACGTCTGCATTATGTCAAACTGCCTTGATAAATTACCTTGTAAAGGAAATAGGTGCTCTCTGCAAACTCAGGCCTCAGGGGATGTTGAGCCCAGTGTACCCTGAAATCAGTAGTGAAGGCCTGGGAATAGACGGAGAAGGACGAAGAGGTCAGCACACCATCCCAGGCGTTGTAATTATAACAGATAGACCAAGCTAAAATGCTGCCGTGTCACATAAAATGCAACCTTGTTCACTTCCAAGCGACAAAGGCCATATGGGGTTACTTGGCTCTATGATCAAATGACACCATGTCACTTTTTGCGGCACAGTTAAAGGCTAAGATGTGGTATTTCAAGTTGGATACACAGAGAGACAGATTACCTCTGGGAGGAAGTTGTGTTTCTTTGTAACTTGATACAACATCTCATGAGTCTCGATGGCAGGACGGATATCTCCCTTCAACACCTGAGCCATGAACGTGAACAGAATGTACAATGTTACTCAAAAAAGGCACAAGCCAAAATAGATAAAAGCTTCATTTCACGTGACTCCAATCTGACCTGCAGTCCAGGGAAGAAGGCCAGCAGAGAGTCCATCCAGGTGCGAGCAGGAAGTAAAGGTTTGTGGATGTGGACATCCAGCAGCAGCGGAGGCTGGCTTATGTATTTCATTATCGATGCATAGTGCTAAATGGGACGTACAGAGGAGGATTGAGGATGGACAGGACAGAACAGAACAGAATTAAAACAAATCTGAGTAAACATGTTTTAAAAATCATTATTTGATTCTAACTTCTGTGCTGAAGAACGAACAGAATCACCCTGAAATGCACAAACATATAACGCTGTTTTATGTTGAATAAGCCACTGTGACAAAATGCTATTATGCAGGCCGAGAGGCATCAAATTACTCTTTGTGTGTGTGTGTGTGTGCACTCACAATATTGAACCGCTGAAGAAACAGGTCATCTCCCAAAAGGATGTAGGCCTTTAGCAGGTATTCATAGTATGAGTCAATTCCCGCTCCGACTCCACTGTCTGAAGACACACAATCAGACATCACTTTATAAGACAAGAGAAATCAGATGACAGACAAATGTTCGGTTTTTACCCATCAACCCTCTGTCCAACCAAATCCTCTCTCATTCAGGCAGAAAGGCTGAACGCCTATTTGTAATTTTCTCTTTTCCCCATCTGCTCATCACACCATATCTGCAATCACCTCCTCAAAATTCAAGATTCAGTACTTTATTGCCAACGTGAGCTCGAAATGTAAATGAAACACTCGCACCTGTAGGGAAATTAGCAGCAACATCAAACAACCCACTAGATACAGTGCTTCTACATCTCCTGCTATTGCACAATTATCTAACCTGCCAAGTGGCCTGCAGTGCTATGTTTAAAGTGTTAAGGAGGTGGACAGCTTCGGGATATGTGCTATTCTGGAACCTGGTTGTTCTCGTCTTAATGTTTCTTAGTCTTCTGCAAGAAAGGAAGGAAATTAAAAAGGCTGTTAGTTAGATGGGAGGGGTCCTTTAAATCTTTTGTAATCTAGACTAGCTCACATCCTTCCATAATTCTGGATCCAGTACGCAACACTTTGTCTAAGTGTCTCCTGTCCTCAGCTGATATGTTGCCAAATCACACATTTATTGCGTAGGTGAGGATATAACAGTCGTTTGTATATAATGACTAAAGAAATGAGGATATCACATACTTATGTGGGCACCCAGTGCTAACTTAGGCATTACACATAATAGTAACTTAGGTATTTTTCAATCTGCACCTTACTTTCCTATGTCCTTGTGTCAAAGTGACTAATGGGGACAACAGTTTTTGAAGTTGGTCCAGTATCTCGTGAGAGCCCTGCAGCCGGCAGCCACGAAACAGGCTTCAACATAATCCTTGCAGGCAATTGCGGGAGCACCGTCAAATTACATCCATTAAAAGTGTTTTTGTCACAAGCTCAGACTGTTATTATGAGTGTCTACCAAGGTTGCCCTTTAAGGGCTTAGAGAGAGTTTGAACACGTGTGTCCTCTCCAACAAAAAGTCAAGAGCCCATCGACACAGGGAATATTCAACTCCCATGTGAAGGAGTTTGTGTAGGTGCCTCATGGTGCTGAAATTTAGAGTGCAGGCACAATGAAACTGTACCATCAACATACCTGTTGGCTCTATATGCAAACTGAGGCTCTAGGACAACAGCGGAGAAGAAAACAGCAGACTACGATACACTAATAGAACAAGGCTGTGCTTTAGTATCAAACCTGCAATAAAAGTTATTCAGCTCATCAGGCAGGTTAGGCTCGGTATCTGGGGTGACATAGTTTGTTTCTGTCCCCCTTTTCTCCCACTCCCCTCAGGTCCCCTCTCACCTCTGCGGACCCACTCTCCAGAGTGGATGTTGATGGTGGTTCCCACTAGATTGCTGTTTCTCTGTCTCTTCTCCCACAGAAAGTCCATGGCTCGCCGGGCATGGGCCTGTGTGTGTGTGCGAGGAATGTGCATCGTTGATTTAAAAAAAAGTAAAGGAATCAATCAGCAGTAGCTGTCCACTGTTATAAAGATTACAGTAATTGACTCCGTGCTTGATCAGCAGTCTACTGCTGCCTGGAAGTTAACCAGTCCCAAATATCAAACTTTTTCATGAATACTAAAATACTCAAATATTTCATTATGCTTCTGCAGCTACAGGGTCACTACACTTCATTATATATTTAAATAAATCTTGACGAAAAGGACAACATTGGTTTCACATTCACAAATATCTAGACCTTTAGAACTGAAGACATTTCATATGTCATGTGACGTCAAACGTGTCTGTAACCGGATCTCAAAAAAGATAAAATGACAAAGTGTGACCTGGATTACAGATGAAGAAAGATGAGCCACTTGTTAGGTGTGGCTGCTGGAATAGCTGATGGCTTTCTGACTATTTAACGTTATCTATGTTACTATTTAGATAAATGTGTCAGCACATCGGCAAGAAACATCCCTGTAGATCCACAAGCACAAATGTCTTCCTTATCTATAATAATTTACTGAACAGCAAACATGTGTTCATACTAATGACTGATCATTCTTACCAACAATGTGACATTTGCTTTTAAGAAAAGGTTCACTAAATTATGAATGACAACATGTTAACTTCTTATCTGATACCTCAAACACAGGATCACCAGTGAAGCGACTTAAGGCAGCAAACTCCAGGATGATGGTTCCTGCACATGCAGTACAGGTGTCTGTTTCTGTGCCTGTTCTCGTCTCAGGACCCCTGACACCATATTTCAAGTTCACCTGTGAAGCAGCAGGAGAAAAAAAAAAAAACGTATGCAATCTTTTTTTAGAGTCATACTGGGTTTGCAAGAAACTCTGAATAAAAACTAGTCAGACATGAAAATGCTTGTGTTCAAAGGCTGGGACAGCTGCAGGCAGAGCCGTGAAGCAGAAAATGAAAACTGAGACGATGCAAATCTGAAAACTGCAACCCTGAAAAAACAAATAAGATTTTTGGTTTTGGTTTTGACTTTGTTTTCACAAATTAACTCACAAATACAACTACAAGGGTCATTTCAGGTAGAGGAGCAGATGTCTTCCAATCACAGTCGACACGTGTCTTCATGAAACAATACCAACTAAACTACATTCATTGGCAACATAGAATAAAATTACAAATAAAATTCTTGTTTAATATTCCACCCTAAATAGACTACAGTGCATGGAGGTTTGTTTCTGGTATTTAGGGGCTGCATTGAGGCATTTCTATGTGCATTTGTCTCACCCTGGGATAAGGCAGGCCGCTGCTGGTGTTGAAGGCTGGCAGCAGTCGGAGGCCCAGGTCTTTGGCCATATGCAGGAGCTCATCCTGGTACCACTGCATGTGTTGACCTCCCTCCTTCAGCATCACAGCCATGGAGTGCCCTCCCAACAAACCTCTGAACGAACAAACACGCATATTAAAAATGAAGTGCAGCAGAATCTAATGATTTCTTATCACTAAAGTCTTCTGGGCAGCTGTTCTGTTTGCTGCCTATCAGAGAGTGCACTTAGTGTACAATGCGGTACAGTATCAGTAGTTATATCTTAACCACAAATGCGTGTTGATATTCGAGTCCAATCTCACCCAAGGACTCGAATGTTGGTTTCGAAGACGGACACCACAATGTCGTTGTCCAGCCTCACATCCGACAGCACTCTCCTCACTGCAGCCTCGAACTCTGTCGTCTTGTTCAAAAGCTGGCAATGAGAAAGAACACGTGACTATAAAAATCTGCCTGAATTATAGACCATTTCATAGTTTAACACTGCAGAAGATTGACCACAGAAATACTTAATTGAAGGCTTTGTTAATTTTTAATTAGTAACTCTGTTGAAGACGCACAGAGCAAAAGACAAGATCATGGGATCATTTTCTTCTTCTTTCACAGTGCTCAGAATACACTGAACCAATCCATCAATGGCTTCACTGCTGAATTTAAATACAGCCTCAAAATAAAAGCCAAAAGAAATCACTGTAAGACAACCAAACATGAAAAACACACGATACTCACCACCAGAGTATCCAGAGTGTCTATTAGGGTCAGAGAGAACCTGTCAGAGAGAGACAAAAACTGTTTACTAAGGGTGTTGATTGTCCTAATTTGCGTCAAAGCTATCCAGCATAACGGTGTTTATTCAGTATGAGTACAGTCTGCCTCCACAAAGTGCTCCACCAGGTGTGGTAATGTGTCATCATTGCTCAGGTAATAAGTAAGATCTAAAGGAACAAAGGCACTCACTTTCCCAGAGCGTCGTCTATGTCACCTCGACTGGGTTCAAGCCCACGTACTCTTCCTCTGCACGTTAGTGGCATCAGCTCATCTGCTGGGTATGCATGGTCCTGAGAAACACACACACAAACACACTTTTAACTCCATGTTTAGACATTCAGTTCCTGTTTTTTCCCTAAGGAGGGTTAGGGTTAGGGTTAGGGTTAGTTCAGTCTGCTTAGACTTCTGTGATCTTAAAACATAAGTGATGTTTTACATGCAAGAAGTTGCAAAAAGCCAGTTAGGACCAAAACACATAACTTACCATATAATTCTGATATGCATGGTCGAACATCTCAACCACTTGGTTCCTTTGGGGAGGGGAAAAGACAGACACAAGTGAGCGTGCACGACATCTGCAGGTTTTTTTTGAGACAAAATACGTGTTATGCACGGCGTTCAAAACAGCGACGTGCTCTTTTAGTGAAAATAAGATTTGCAATTTCACTTTTTGTTTACCAACTTGATCCTCTTTTTCTACCTGGCGGATATCATTACTGTTTCCTTTCGTAGGTGAACAAGGCCCAGTTGGTATTTTTAATATAACACTTTAAATGCAGCTGCTGCTGCTAATGGAGGGCAATTTTTGCTGAAGTTGCCATCGCAGACAAACAAACGGGATAGAAAAACACAAAAGTGCACAGAGTGTGATGGAAAAAGTGAAGACAAAAATGAAGAAGAAAAAGAGCTTTCCAATGTGACCAGTGAAGAGATACCAACAGATAAGTCACATCACATGGAAGCTATTGTAAAAAAAAAAGTGATTTTTCCATAAATATATTATTATTATTATTATTATTAAGTATAATAATAGTATCACTAAACTCCAAAAAAAAGAGGTCTGCGATATCTGTTTGGTGTGATATGGAGTCACTGGATCACACGACATGGATACTGTTCTTTCTATTAAAATAATTATGTTAAATAAGTTAATTACACAATAGCAATCAAAACAGGTGTGCTCCATAAAATCATATGTGTTCGATGTCATTTAGTAATTTACTGATGGTCCCTAAGTGAAACCACTGTGGTTAAGAACGGGGGCTAACCGTCCTCTTACTGGCAAGACCGGGTGAAACTGAGAGATCTCTGGATCCGAAATGAAATCTGTTCCCGCATTAGATAATGTTTCCTGTAGAGGAGTCCTCTGGGTGTTAGGGTTGGGTTATGGATATAGTTAATACCGTAGGGTAAGGAGGAACTCATATCAACGGGTGAAGTAGACGACTACTACTAAAGTCTGAGTTTTTGACAGAACTGTCAACAAAATCAACCCGCCTTTGAGTTAGAGAGACAGGGAAAACCCTGCATCTATTCAGGGGAGAAAAAATCGTTGCTGCTGTGTGCATTTCTCAACTCACCTCAGCCTGTGCTTCTCATCCCGTGTCATGGTGTGTCCATGGCTGCATAATCCTCCGAGCAGCATCAACAAGAACAGTACAGCTGACATTGTGGTAGCTGGGCAAGATCACAGCAGTATACTGCACATACAACTACTACAGTTTGGCTCTGAGACAGTCACTGAGCAAATACCTAGTCATTACCACTGCCCTAACGAACAAAAACATCTACGAAACATAAACCTACACCATCCTATTAATGTTATACCTCTGAGATCATGTTAAAGCACTTTGTGGCTTTGTTCAAAGATGTACCACTTAATCATTAAAACCTACAGAAAGCATCATCCTAGATTGTTTCCATCCAAAAACAGCAACACCAGTCAAAGACTATGTACAATGTGCACCTGCAGCCAAAACTCAAAAAATCAGACAGATAGCAGGAATGTTGTTATTTCAAGTAACCTAACAGAGATGTACCAGACATTAATTATAGTGCAAAGTTGCTCCAAGTCCTATGAGCAGGTTGGTGTGTCACACCTGTTTACTTTTCACCCGGACCTGTTGAAAACAACCGGGACAAGTTGACGTGCAAAATGTAACGCCTCCTAAATCAAATGAATCCTGCGATCTAAATATGAGAAAATTACAATAATACTATATTCTAGGTTTGATCATCACGCACCGGCAAACAAGGCAACGTCAATCCTTATCGGTTATCAGGACACAACGTCATATTTGAGCCGGTGAAACAGCCCTTGTCTCCTGTGTGTGTGTGTGTGTGTGTTTATAATCCCACTCCTCAAGTCGTTTACTCACTCCACACGACACACAGCCAATTAAACCAACAGCCTCCTGTTCACACCAGCTCCTGTTCACACCAGCCCGGTGTGTCAACTGTAAACAATAAAGATATAAGTTAATGACAGCTCGCTCTCTCTCTCTCTCTCTCTCTCGTCAGCTCGTCAGAGAAGTTAAGCCGAGCACTTGTCGGTTTAATTAGCCAGTTAGCCAGCTGTGCTAACTAGCCAGCCGAGCCGTTGACAACATAGGACCGAGTATATGAGACAAATCGATAAAAACCACGTCCATTTTTGACCAGAGGACCTGGCCGGGCTCTCTCTGCCAGCCCTTCTTGTTATAAAGTGGATAATTTCACCGTAAACTGCTGTTTTACTCAGCTACCCTGCCTTTACAAACCGGATGCCGTTACGATGAAAACGTCAACAACATCCGCTTCCTTGTATGAGAAGGTTATTCACGCCCTGCAGTTTAGCTTCTCAGGTAGCATCCTCTCGCTGTCTCGCAAATAAATCGCCCGTGACTCGTCGGGATTTGTAGCCCCGCGGTCGTAACCCTACTATAAAGCACATATAACCGAGACCTAAGCAGAATCAGTTGTTTAAAGGCGTAAAGGGTTTACAAGTAGTTACAAGTAGGTAAGAGAAGCTACCTGACAGCCAAAACTGGGGGACCAAATAATCTACAACACTCGTCCCGCCTCTGACTTTTGTTGCGTTTAAGTGCCGATCATAAAAGCTCGGAAAAGTCAACTATCATCGCTGGTGGCGCAACGAAGTGCTTACATTTCAAACTAAGAACGAAATTTAATCTTTAATAATGACATTTTAAGTGTATTATCTTGTTAAAAAATAAAATAATAATAATAAGAAAACAACGCTTAAGTCATGATACCTATTTACTGGACTAAAAAATTAAATGCAACAACCTTTTTATCATTAGTATCTTATTTAATATATCTCAGATACCCTCTGCCCACAAAAAGGCCATTTCAGCTATTTGGGTATATTTATAGATGCATTATGTAGAGTTACAGGTACGTTTTGCTCGTGTAACGCGGTTTGTATGGGTTTACAGGCCTTCAATTTTAAATGATCCTGGCAACATTTGAAGGCATCGTTTGTGTTATCAAATAATAACTACATCCAGTCATCTAAATACGTTTCAACGCTGTTGGAAAACAGTCTACGTGTTTCACGGTGAGTTGGTGACTTTCCTAACTCTTAAATGTTGTTAGTCCATTTTCCTCTCGGTTCATTTTCGCCCTTTTTCATTCATTAACTACATTTCCCATGGAGCTTTGCGGTGTCACTTGACGCTCAAATGCCCTCACATGACAAGCACAGCAACAAATCCCTGACCGGCAAAAAGAAGTAACTTACTTCCCTAGAAATAAAATAGATGACCGCAAGACACTGAAGGGAAAGGAGCTGTTAGAGGTGAGATAGAGCCGAAATTTGGATTAACAGTTTTTTACGTTATATTTAAATTTCAATGTAATCTGTTTAACCCATTTAAGTCTGTGCATAGCCTCACACACATAAATACATAGATACACCACAACTTAACCACAAAAATAGACATGTAACGTATATATAACGTGCATTCTGTAGGTGCATGATATAATATTTATTTCAACAAGACAATGGGACGTTAAAAGTTTCGGTTTTTTACTTACCTGACCTGTTTGTTGAACCTTTATTGTGTTTGTATTATGTCAGGTTTTATGTTAAACATGGCCCCTGTTGCTGTTAAGAATCTGACAGGACTGGTTGCAGCCACTTTTACACCACTAAACTCCCAAGGGTAAGTAAGCCTCCTGGTCAGTCTGTTTTTCCATGAGTTCAGCACTGAATGATGTGTTTTGTGTGTGTGTGAGACTGTCAACCTAACTCTGAAAAAAGTTAAAAGTGAGAAATGAGTGTGGATATACAGTGTGTGTGAAAACTGTGGCCATCAGACGGTCCTGTTTTGTCTATCTGGTATACTATAGCATGTTTTACCAAAATGGTACCAAACATGGTGTATTTTTCACATTTTCCCAAAACAGTGAAATCAACCTATCAGTGATTGGACCTTATATTGACTACTTGATAGAGAAGCAAGGTGTAAATAACATATTTGGTAAGTTTACAAAGTGGATTCTTCTTTTGATATTTGTCATCGTCTGTGCTCCTGCTCCTAATGTTACATGTTTTATGTTGTTCGGGTTAACCAGCCAGCAACTTTTTTTTAAATTTTCGTGGAGTTTAGACACCATAGAGCTGTTGATGAGAAAACATTGCTTCATACTCTATGATTCACAATGATTTCATCATCAGTGTTTTGCTGATGTTGCTGCAAAGACAGTCTACATTCAGTTCTACTACTTAGTATTTTAAGAAAAATATAATTATTAAAGGAATAATCCTAATTAAATTATAGCTTTGTAATCCTATTTAAAGTAGCAAAACACAATGTATCCATGAGGCCTGACAAACACGGTGAAACCTTAATTTTTCATACTAATCCATACAGGTTTTGAGTCTGTAGTGTATTACAGTGACCAAATAAAGTGTACTCAAAAGTAGGCCTGTAACTAAGGATCACGTAGATTATCAATTAATCTGTGGATTATTTTCTCAATTATTTTTTTTATCTATAAAATGTCTTAAAATGGTGAAAAATATCTTTTATATTTTGCCAGAGCCCAACATGATGATGATCAAACGTCTTGTTTTGTCTGACCATCAGTGCAAAAACCCCAAAAACATGAAGTTAAACATCCGATGTGACGAAGTAAAGCATGAAATTCTCACAGTTCAAATGAATCAGTGAAAATATATTTGTATTTTAACTTCATTTAACGAAATGAGTCAGTTAAGAAAACAAACAGTTAAGTTACAATGACAACCTGACAAGTAGCAGAGTCAGGAGGCAAGTCGATACAAGACATTAAAACAGATACAGCTAGTGCAAGAAGACAATATGAGACACGATTAAAACATCACATTATATACAGTATATAGAGCAACACAGAGCTTTGTACATTTAAAAGCAGGTGCAGTGATCAGAAACTACAGCCTGTAATGAGTTCTTAATGGAGGGTAACAAAAAAATGAGAAACCTGTCGCTGTCTCTCTGTGAAGTTTAACTGTTTTTTTTCTAAAGGTGCTGTTGAAGTGCTGCTATGTGTTCATACTGTACCAGTTTTGCTTCATATTATTTGCCTGTAAAAGGGAATAATATGTATGGCATCTTGACCTTTTATACTATTGATTTGTACTCAACTTTTATCTGACCTTTCTGCAAAAATAGGAATATATTGTCTTGTCTCAAGGTTTGGTTTGTATCAGTCTGCTTCACATTAGCAACTGTCCCTGCAACAGAAACACAGAGATAAAGATATCAAATCTGTCCTTTTCTCTACACAGATAAAGGCTAGTCCGTGATTCTTGTATGTCAGAAGTGATTATGGTTTAATTTCCCACTTTTCTCAAACCCAGTGAGTTGGCATGGACGCTTAATTTCCATACGAGTGTCTGTCTGTTAACTGTGTAACCTTGCTCATCAGAGGATGTTTGTACTGATCTTTGTGCCTCACCTTGTTTGTTTTTATGTTCTTCCTCATCTCAGTGTCCTTGTCTGCAATACTGCTCTTAAGCCATGAAAATATTTTTGTCCTGGCACATATTGTACACTCAGACATCGTGTAAATAGAGCGATCCACGCTCTATTTATTTCTTCTTCTCAGCTGAGGGGCTGGTGGTGCCAAGTAGGCTAAACTTGTTAGATGTCTTTTGTTTCCTTTGTGTGCATTTTGTATGTACTGTACTTTAATGCATCATTTTGTCATGTGAGTGTCCTCTTTACCTACTATAAGATATGCATTTGTTATACTTGCTTACTTACTTGCTTACAGTGAATGGCACCACCGGAGAGAGCATGTCTCTCAGCGTTGCAGAGAGGAAGACACTGGCAGAGGACTGGTGTAAGAAAGCCAAGGGCAAGTAAGTCATCACACTGCCTCACTGTTGGCACATTTGTCTAGACGTTGAGTCTGTTGCATCATAAAAAAAGCTTGACAGTTTGTAAAATTGCGAAATATTTTATGTGGGTTTGACAGAATGGATCAAGTGATCATACATGTTGGCTGCATGAGTCTCAAAGATTCCCAAGAACTGGTAAGTTGCCGACTTTCCGTCACAAGGCGTGTCATAATGAGTGATTACCAGTGACGAAACAACATTCATTCATTCACAACATCATCAGGTTTGTTTTCAGGAAATGTTTCTTGCAGCAGGTTTAAATAAGACTGTCTGAAGTTACCGTAGAAATGTATCCCTCTTTTCTACACTTTGTCAACTCATATCTTCTCATTCATACTTTTATTGGAAACTACATTCAAACCTTGTGATATTTATTCAACTTTACAGTGCCATTCATAGTGATTAGACTCTTTCGTACTTTTCTAACTAGAATACTCCTTCAGATGTTTCTTCATACAAATTAAAGGAAGCTATGCAGCGATCCATCTCTCAGCCACTGCCATCATTCATACTTCTTCAGCTACTTCATACAAATTAAAGGAAGCAATGCAGCTTGGCGTCCGCTTTTAAACATCCAACATTAACACCTGCAGTTTCTGCCGACATTTCCATCTCTAGTGTCAGTCAGTATTTGCAAGTGGAGACAGTGAGAGTGATAGAATTGTAAAGACAAGACAGCAAGTTACACACAACCCAAATACAGTATATGTCGTGCGTACATTGTATTTTTCCCTGTTGGTATAGAAGGTTTTAGGTCTTTCATTCGAGTGCCCTGGCTGAAGCTAAGCTAACTGATAGCTTGCTTCATACTAAACAGAAATACATGAGAGTGGGTTTAATCTTCTGTGCCAAAAAGTAAATAAGCGTATGTTAAATTATTAACCAGTTGTCAGCTTGAATGAGAAGAAATAAAATGACGCAATTGGTCGAGCACATGACCAGAGCTGATTTGTTTTTGGATTGGATTTTTAATAACAGTGGGAATGAAACCACAGCTCAACACACTGCAGTGATCGCAGCGTATAAATCATCTTAGTTTTTACTGTTCTTTCTTACTATGTTAATTTTCCCTCCAGGCTATTCATGCAGCACAGATTGGGGCTGATGGAATTGCAGTCATTTCCCCTTCCTTCTTCAAGCCCCGCAGTGCAGGTACGAGAATTTATTCACATATTATTTTCATAAATTCATGCACACTGAAAATGTGTGCCACCTAACATCTACTTGTCAAGCTTAGTTGTAAAAGTAAAACTTTCCATTTTGCACATTTTCCACATTTCCCTCCCTCTCATCCTGCCTCAGAGGTGTTGAGGATGTTCCTCCAGGAAGTGGCTTCAGTCGCCCCATCTCTGCCCTTCTATTATTATCATATTCCAGCCATCACCGGTGTTAACGGTTAGTGCCACTGATGACTGATTTTGCATCTTGCAGTCACATACCATTTAGAAGTCAGATCATCCTTACTGACCGCATACTGAATGTGAGATGGTCTTTCTGTCTCTTGTACAGTGCTGGCGAGAGATCTGTTGGAAGATATCGAGAAGGTCATTCCCTCCTTCCGTGGTGTGAAGTTTAGTGGGACTGACTTGATGGACTTTGGCCAGTGTGTCCGCTACAGTCAGCCTCAATGGTCATTCCTCTACGGCGTGGACGAGGTCAGCTGTTTCTCCCTCTCAATCTGCTTTGGTCCATCTGTTTTTGTGCTATAGTTGCTTACATTGCAAAATTATGTTTTGTGACTCTGACCTCGAGAACGGAGCATAAAACAAACTTTCTCTCTTTTTCGCTGCAGCAACTGATTGCAGCTCTGGCTATGGGAGCCAACGGAGCGGTTGGCAGGTCAGTGTGCAAACCTTCATATGCATAACGCTTTGTCTCCTTTCATTCGTTCTGCTAAACAGTTATTTACATGTAAATTGTTCATTTCTCTGCCCGCAGCACATATAACTATATAGGATCTCATATGAATGAGCTCATTTCAGCATTTAAGAAAGGCGACATCACCAAAGCGAGGACAATACAGGTACCGTCCATCTCCTTCTTGTTGTCTCCAACGTCTCTTTGATATTTTGTAATTTTGGTTACTGACATCGTTGTCTAATTTCCATGAGCAGTTCAAGATGCAAGAGCTTCTCAGTTTTGCCATGAAACTTGGTGAGTAAAGATGTTATTCTACCAAATTAAAGATAAGATATAATAGCGCTACTAAAACTCTTTCTCCACCTCTGTATAAACTGCTTTATTCTTATTGACAGGCTTTGATCTGGGAGTGAACAAACAGCTGATGACTGTGGTGTCAGGCTTGTGTCTTGGGCCCCCTCGACTCCCAGTGATGCCGTGTTCTGACGCTCATGCTCTGTCCATCGCCGAGAAACTTCACGGACTCTTTCCTGAACATTGATATGTTCACGCTGGATTGTTGAACCCTGGAAATCTCTCAATAACCCAACATGCTTGCCTAATTCAAGCAGCAAATCTTATTGTTAAATAGGACGGGAATTAAACACTCTTTTAGCTTTTTTAAATGTTCTGGAACATTCAACTATCGTAGGGCTATGTGCTCTTGATTGAACATACTACAATATTTTTATGGGCATTATCAGTTGATATTATTTTCATGAGATGACACATTGAGCCCTTCCCTTTACTAGGGAAGAGGCCGCTACCTATTAGTGATTAAAAATGTATAAAATGTGAAAATAACTTCCATTTCATTGCAGAGGGGAAATGTAGGAGTTTTTTTGTTTTGTTTTTGCTACAACTGTTACAAATCAGTAGTATTATCTTGTTATCTGTTATCACTCTTGAGCCTTAAAACCACAGTGAACTATTTCTTGTGGTTAAACATTTTTATATTGTTTTATACTTCAATAATCACAGTTATGGACAAACTCAGACATTAAGCTGACTCCATCAGGTGGAGAATAGCGAAGACAGACAGGGCATTGATACGAAAGCTGTTTCAAATTTCTGACACTCCAGAAAAAGGCATCAGAAGGGAGCATAAAACACTCACAGATGAGATTCAGCTCTTGATTTGAGCTATGCACAAGTTGTTGTTAAATGTATAAGTTCTGGATACAAAAGGGAAATGTAATGTGTCATGAAGAACCGTTGATTTGTATTATTGTAAGACGTAATCATCAATTTCTTACTGATATAAATGCATTGATTTTTGAGTTTGTTGGTTCACACTGATTTGTGTCTCTTTCTTATGTTCTGTTCCTGGAAATCACAGGATCCTGCTCAGGTCTTATCTCAGAGACCTGCACAAACATGCAGTGTGAGTACAGTGCATTGGGTTGTGGTTATGCAGGCTGCAGTTTCCTATTTGTTTGCAGGCTACATTTGCTGCTTGCTAAAGATTTTGTGAAACTTTCAAGAAGTACTTAACAAATACAAATACAAGTATGAAGCAAATAACAACCTGGTTGCACTTCACAGACTATACTATATGAGTTTGTAGATTGCCATTAAATTCTGCCAAACATACAAGTAATTAACTTTAAACCTGGATTATGCTTTGTCTTAAAATTCTGTTGCATCTGAAACTAGCTGCCAGTTTTACACAAAATTTAAATCCATTTCAATTTAGTAAGTCCTTTCCAAACGTGAATGTCTAAATTAACAGTTTTGACAAGCGCAGCGGTACTAAATACGTCTGCTTCTCTATTCATGACAAAGGTGAGGTGTCACCTTTCTAGAAAGCTGTGCCACCCATTAAGTGCGTGTTCAGACAGGGACAGGCAAACCGGCAACCGGTGGTGGGGGGGTGAGGGGAGCTGAGGTGGGTTGCTGTGGGCGTGTCTATACCTGCCGAATGTAACCGCTGTGAAACAATCAGGAAATAACTTTTTATTTCTCTGATTAATGACAGGTTTATCGAGGCCGTCGCTCGCTCTCTGTGTTGTTACTCTATGTCTCTCTATCAAAGCTCTCTCTCTCACTCTCCGATCTGAGTGTCTGATTGGCTGCCGGAGCGTGACGTGGGGCTCCGTTTTTCCAAAAGTTGAATCTGGTTCTCTCTGAAAGCATGACATTTACATAATAAACACAAGTTAGATAACATAAATTGCATAAATAAAGTTTTATTTAAATAATTAATAAACAAAGTAACTGTGATGATCTCAGGGTGAACTAATCTCATTTGTTAGTGGTGAGGAATTCATGATACATCCTGCATTTATTAATGCGTTAAATCATCATGAGTCATGCATTAGTTAAGCATTACTTAAGTATGTGATTTGTACCCTCATTGTCAAGTGTTGCCCTTTATTGTAACACAACCTGACTCCCTGCAGCTGCAGTGGGACTGATGCCATGTTAACAGATGGAGCCTGGGGAATGAACACAGAGGAAAGATGATATAGGATGGCACTTTGATGGTCCCCATGAGGACAGTGGGCTGTTGTAGCAGAGAAAAAGAATAATAATGGAACATATAAGAGGCTATTACAGAGAAAATAGGGATTCGATTATGCAAAATATGCTTAACAGAGGTCTAATATATAATATATATAATATATGTATAACTCTAGTGTTACATAGAATGAAATATAACTTAATAATATAAACTCACTTATACTCTCACTTTAAACATTTAAACAAAGTAGCAGCAGGAGTAGGGACAGGCAAAGGTGCTGCGTAGCTGCATCATCTCACCATCAAGGGAGTTTGTTGTTACTGAAAATGCTTAACAGCCTCAGAAAGAACAGTGTGGCGTTATATCAAGTAAGTTCATTCTCTGTTAGCTATATCCACCCCACATATTAGAGGGTAGAGTAGTGAGATTATGTTTCCCCTGTCAAACTTATTATAAAGAACTGTCGATATTTAAATAATATCCTTGTAAATCAAGTCATGTTCCACTCTGTATCTCTGTTTTACATTGTTTTGGTGTCCTTTCAATCTGCATTTCCATCTGTCATTTTCCCCTCAGCTCCCTTCAGGCACACTCTCTCTTCTATCTTCTATCTTTAATGTACAACCAAACTATAAAAAAAAAGCATGCACACTTCTGGTCACGCTTCTTATCTTGTTTCTCTCAGCTCATGCCATGTCTCACCTTCCAAAAAATGTCAGCTGTGTGACAGACACCGGTGGTCACTTCATGTGGGTCTGACGTATCAGGGCTGCAGACTGTGACAGTGACTCCCTGTGGTCATGCCACCTGACTCACTCACAAGCCACAAGACTAAGAGGTCATGAAAGGTCTGGCAAAGTGTTTGATGATCTGGAAAGTCTGACTATAGTTGGGTCAGAGCTCTCGTTGAAATTCCTACAGGGTTGATTATTGCTGGCCTTTTTTACCTGGAGTTCATATTATTTGCTGCACGTTTCTGTGTGGAGCTTCACCTCGAAATCAGCTATTTTAAAATAGATTTATCAGCATATTGTGCAAAAAATTAAATATTAAAATCCTGAGCACAGCCTTCTTTTTTTAGAGATGACAAAATGTCTGTAATATTATACATTTGTGAGGTAGGTAATTCTGTAAAGCCACCAATCAATTCCCATTCACAGTTCATTGAAGAAAGGACATGAAGTAAATAATTAAATCAAAAGTGAACAATGCTGCCCTCTGTTGCAAACGTTTGGCATCTATAACAACTAGATCAGCTGACTCATTGCCAAAGATCTACAGTCTACACGTGTCTGTGACTCATTTTGATCTTGGGTTCTTCCACAGTGGAAAGGACAATAAAGAAGAATGATATAATTCTGTGCAATAAGCACAGTGGAAATGAAAAGGTGTACTGGAAACAGGTTGGACTACAATAAAAATACCAGTGCTTTACAGGAATTCAGTATGAAAGCATTTGTGGCATGATTTTCTGGGCTGACTGTGTTCAAAAGATAATTATGTCATTATTTTGACACCAGTACAAAGGTTATCACTTTCATATGAAGGCTTCTTGAAAGATTTGCCAATTCGCTTTTAACTGATGTTTATACTGATTTATATTAAGTAATGGGGGATAAATGCATAATGTAATGTAATACTGCAAAATGATGAGATGGCATTTCCTCAGTTTGTGTTGTGCTTTTGTGTTATTGTATGAAGCAATTTGTGTTACATTTCGTTTGCTATAAAAAATAATGTCTCCCTTATTTTTAAGATTTTTATTATTGTACTGTATATTTGAACTTTTTTTTTACAAAAGAGATATTTAGTACATAATAATCAAAATGTAATCAAAAACTGTGAAATTTAATAATTTTTAAGTAACAAAAACAAAAAGATTCTTATTTTAAGGTGATCATACATGCATGAAAACATAGTTATGAATATCATATTCCATGTTTGCCTTATTCTGAAGTCTCCAAATCTTACACACTGCACCTTTAACCTGTCAATTATTGCATGTAAAACTAAAAACCCAATAAAAAGATATGTAAAAAAAATAAATAAATAAATAAAATAAATCAACACAGAGGCTCATGGCAGCAAGTAAAAAGCCAATAACTAGATGCTGGCTTCTTAGAGAACCTCCCACCTTGAACCAATGGAAAAAATATTATAAATAACAAATACAGTGTGGAACGCATAACATTTAGTTTGAGACTACAGAAGGAAAAGGGGAAAGACTGAAAATACTGGGCTAAATGGGTTACATATGTAGCTGACGCAGAGTGTGACAGCTGAAACTGTAGTAAACATAATTGTGAATGAAAGTGTATCATCCTGGTTACTCGTATGTATATTATTCAACATGACTGAATGACCTCGTGTTTGTGTTATGAAACAAAAACAAACAAAAAAAGAGGCTCGTGATCTTTTTCTTTGGTGGTTTGCGTCAAAGTCAAAGCGGGGCGGAACTATAGTTGTGTGGCCGCTTTTATTTCCTCATCTGGAAAAAGGAGGACGGACTTTATTTAAGTGTGACACACAAAGCTGTAGCGTTTCCGGCCAGCTCAGCGCATCAGCCCTGTGGTGTTGTCATTTTACAGCCTGTCACACAGACTGCTGCCAGTGTTACCTGTTCACCTGTAAACGTTCAGCGAGGGGCTGCGGAGACAAACACCGGGACATTTCGGAGAGATGGTGCTGCTGACGATGATCGCTCGGCTGGCTGACGGGCTGCCGTTAGCCGCTTCAATGCAGGAGGACGAGCAGGTTAAAGAACATTAGCTTTCTCTGCCTCTGTGGTCGCTAGCTGTGTGTGTGTGTGTTTGCTGTTTTCACTACAGGCTGATTAAACTTGTACCAAATGAGACGATAGCTCACTTTAACTCCTGCGTCAGGCCTGCCAGTGCTTTATTTACACAAAAGGCAACTGACTCATTCCTGTGAGTGTTTGAAGCCTCCTGTGTTTAAACCCTGACCTTATCCACATCCTGTTACACATCATTAATTTGAGTGTCTCCAAGTTTAGAGGAACTAAGCACTCTGTTTGAGTCTAGGTCAAAAACAGGTAAATCTGCAGTGAGGTGTGTTCATATGTGGTACCAAACACAAAATATGCCTCTATGTCAGGCTGGACTGCTGAATTAAGTCAATCACACCTGATTAAAGGCACTTTTTATTCAGTAGATCATGTCAGATTAGCTTGACCAATATATATTTTACAGATTTTACCATATAGATGATTGTATGTATGAATCTGGACCTGTAAATAACAAAAAAATGTGATTATATTAGAATAGAAGTCCACATATGTTTGACATAAATTAGAAACACAGCGTCACTGTGTCTGTGTTATATAGTTTCTCCACCAGAGGGCGCTGACATGTTACAGACACTGACATTACTGACATTTTACCAACCAAATCTAGGTTAATCTTATTTTTAAATGCATGTTTGTGCCATGTGGTTATGTTTAAAAATGATCACTAATATTGGGACCGTCCTGCAAAGCCTATAACTGCAACGTCTCCGGTTCGATTGCAGCCAGGGACATGCATGTCACATCCCATATCCACTGTCTATATATCGATATTGGCATCAGAACTCCTGTGTATCATGTTTATTTAGGTAAAAATGCTGTTTATCATTTACTTATTGTGGTTTTTAAAGGTCTAAGCAGTTACCACAGGCCCACAGAGAGGATACTGAATAAAATGCTGACTGTAATAATTGTGATTTATTAATTTTATGTTTTTTTTCTACATCACGACTCCACAGTCCACCTCCTTATTCCCTCATTTTGTGAGACACACACATACGCGTGTTAAAATGTTTGAAAATGGATGGCATTGTAACATGTTAAGCTGTTTTATTATGTTTGAGCATGACTTGCCAGGAGTCTAACGTCTTTCCCTCACTCTCTTGTTTGCTTTCAAAAAGGGAAGTGAAAAGGTTTGTTGTGTCTTCGCTCTGTGCTTCAACATCATACGTGTTTTCTGTGATGCTACAGTGTTGCTGTAAAGAATCATTCGCTAGAGTCAACAGCACCAAAGAAATGAAACGCCACCACACCCACCACACAAATGCTGACCATAAACAATTCACCGCAAACAGCTGGAGTGGCTAATATTGCCTTCAGTCTCAGATGTAGCGTCGCAGTCTTTTTGTACTCTTTTATGCCAACTGTTTATTTTCAGCACAAAAATTAACATCATCAAGGAAAATAGCATGAAATCTGGACTGTAGGTGGTTGCTATTTTTGTCTGTCTCACCAAACATATAAGCTAATCACCACATTCAAAGTAGTTGTTGTAAAATTATCAAATTTGCTTGCAAATGAATGTAAATGTGGCAAACACAGGACAAGTTCTTGCACTGATTAAAGACTGCATTATCTGTGTGAGTCATGTGGTCACTGGTGTTTGTGTTTTTTTGTTTTTTTTAATCTGTTCAGCTGGGTCGGGACCTTCAGCAGTATCAGAGTCAAGCTAAGCAGCTCTTCAGGAAACTCAATGATCAAAGTCCAACACGCTGTACTTTAGAGGCTGGTTCCATGTCGTTTCAGTGAGTATGATAATGAACATGAGCACAGTTCAAACTTA
Source organism: Argyrosomus regius (assembly GCA_946959425.1). Classification (NCBI taxonomy): domain Eukaryota; kingdom Metazoa; phylum Chordata; class Actinopteri; family Sciaenidae; genus Argyrosomus; species Argyrosomus regius. The sequence goes on along the minus strand of OX336888.1, from coordinate 11,722,386 downwards.
ATTAGACTTATTTCCGGAGTGGTTTTCTTAAAGGTTGTGCAGCAATGAAGCTGTGACTTAAACAACATGTTGAGCATGCATCGTTTTTTTTCTACTCTAACCACATTTCTTATCTCCTTGCAGCTATTTTATAGAGAAAGGAGTGTGCTACCTTGTGCTGTGTGAAGCCAGCTTTCCAAAGAAGCTGGCCTTCGCTTACCTAGAAGACCTGCAGGCAGAGTTTCATGAGCAGCATGGAAAGAAGGTCCCCACCGTTTCCCGGCCCTACTCCTTCATTGAATTCGGTAAGAAGAAAAGAAAGCAGGGAGCGACTTAACTGCTCTCTGGGCTGAAAAGTTTAAGTATGTTCACAACACTGATGTTAAATGAATAGCAGTAGTCTAACTACATTTTAATCTCTTTCTTGGTTACAATACACAGTAGATAGTAAACAGGGTTTTGTGGTGGTCTACTTTAAACCCTACTACAACTAGGGTTGCAAAATTCCAGGAATTTGTTGGAATTAAAGGGAATTTATGGGAATACACAGTAATAAACCAGGCCATTGAGGCCAGAGCATAAGACTATTGTAAACACACATTTGAGCTTGTGGACTACATAATAAATAAAATATTTAAAACTTGATAAAGTTCTACTTACAAACAAATCAGCTGAAGTGTCATGTCATGCATGGATGTCTGCTTATGGCAAAACAAAATGTATATATATATAAAGTTTATATTTATGTTTGGATTTGATACAGTTTGTTTAAATTACCCCCAATTTCCAGTTAATTCCCATAAATTTCCATAATTCCCGTGGTGTTTCTGATTTGGAATATTTCCAAAAATTCCCCAGATTAACTTCCCATGGAAATTTGCAACCCTAACTGCAACCCACTCACCACCACTCATTTTCACACATGCATACCATAAATAATAAGATAAAATAAATAAATAGGGTGTTTAGCTGAGTTATTTATTTGTTGTCGACAATCAGACCATCAGTATGTTCTAAAAAAGGGACGGCAGGGTTTGTGAAAGGTCCTTAGGGAACCTCTTATGGGGGAACCTAATCCTCTCAAGCCTAATGTGCTGCAGTACCTCTTGAATCCATCTATTATAAGTAGGTCGGGAGGAATGTGTCCATTTAAGGAGAATGAGCCTCTTAGCAAACAGAGTGGTGAATGCAATTACGTGTGTGGCTTTGGGTGAGTTAGGCAAAGAAGGGATTCCCAGAAAGGGCAGCGAGGGGAGTCGGAGACACCAAGACACCGCCAAGTGTTTCAAATATCGCAGACCAAAACTCTTAATAATTGTGGGCATGACCAAAACATGTGGATACAGTCAGCAGGTGATCGTTTACATCTGTTGCATGTAGCAGTTCTGCCTGCGTATATCTTGCATTGGTGAAATGGACTCGCCTTGCACATATAATCGTATAATCTTAGCCATCCACTCGTCTGATATTTCAATCAGCGCATCACTAAAAAACACAGTTTAAAAAGCTGACAGTGTTTGGACTGCTCCACATTTGAAAACTCATTGGTAGTGAAAAAATAATGCCTCAGCCTCTGTCAGCTTATCTCTGTGGGCAACGACTCACTGCCACACCACTGCATCCCCTTTTTCTTGGCAGTTTCTTGGCAAATCACAACGGAGCCTCCGGGAAGATTTCGCTCTCATTTCTTAAATTACGGCTCACTTTTCTCGCAACGCTGCTCGATTCTGCATCACTTCCTATCCCACAGTGCCTTGAAAAACAATCATGTCATGGCCCATAGAAAATCAATAGGAGCGAACTCAAGACGCTGCGTTGCATAAAGTGGATCTTCTGAACGTCTAATAACCTAAAATGAATCCATCAGAGTGTGATTAACTTAAATTATTTGTGCTGCTCCTTCACAGACACCTACATCCAAAAAACCAAGAAGTCGTACATTGACAGTAGAGCGAGGAGGAATCTGGGCAGCATCAACACAGAGCTCCAGGACATACAGAGGATCATGGTGGCTAACATAGAGGAGGTGCTGCAGAGAGGAGAGGCTCTCTCTGGTAAGTCCATGTCTGTCTGTCTTAAGTCTGTTTGTGTCTCTTTGGGTCAAACTAATGCAGTATGTCTTTCTAAATAGTAAAAGTGAGAATGGATGCACCTCAGATTAATTGACCTTATCTGTGTCTCTCCCCTCCTCCCCCTCTCCTCTTTCCTCCTTTTTGTTTTGAACCCCTGTTCCCTTTTCCTCTGGTTTCTCCTCCCTGCAGCAATAGACTCCAAAGCCAGCAACTTATCCAGCCTGTCGAAGAAGTACAGGAGTGACGCCAAGTATCTGAACACCCGCTCCACCTATGCCAAGCTGGCAGCTGGTGGTGTCTTTTTCATCATGCTCATTGTCTATGTACGTTTCTGGTGGCTCTGAGAGAGAAACGAGAAGAAGAAGGAGAAGAAGAAGAAGAGGAGGAAGGAAGGAAGGAAGGAAGGAAGGAGGTATTGAGGTGGAAAATGAGCTGCAGAGTCTGCAGACACTAAGAAAAGCTGTCACCTTCGACTAGAAAAAACAAAAAAAATAACAGGAACCCTGCTCTTAATAAGACTTTGCAGACATACCACCGCCCATTTTGTTCTCGCCTGTCCATGGATGTGTGATCTGAATATAAATGATGTCATAATACATAGTTTTATTCTTAACAATTATTCAGTAATGCGCTAGTAGTCGCCCTGGAGATAGATTAGGAGTAAAATGAGTGAATGTGTGTGTGTGTGGAGAGTTTTAAGGAAAAATGAAGAGAAATTTCCTTTTTTGTGAGATTCCAAAGCTGTACTGTACTGTAACAGGACTGATTTACTCTTGTATACGTCTAATAATACAGAAAAGAGCAAAAAAAAAAAAAACAACGTTATTTATCCTGAGAACATCATATGGGTATCTGCATTCATAAACATAATCTTAGTGAGGCTTGACGGCCTGGACAGCATACAGTATGCACCACAGTTTCAAATAAGCCGTTCACTCTTAGGCAGCAACAACAACAAAATATGAAAAGTAATTTAAGTAGATCATTTTTTTAAAGAATCGTACAGAAGCCTTGCATAATGCTATTTCCCTTGTGTCTGATATAGCAGATTTTTTTCTCAGTGACCTTTTTATAAGGGACTGTACAAAAATTATTACGGGGGAAGTGGGTAGTAGTGTATTGTTTTTGTTTTTGCTAAAGGGAAGAGTACTTTAATTTTTACTCACCTCAAATTTATATTTCAGCCTTCGCTTCTGAGATGATTTAAAGAATCATAAAACATGGCTTTAGGACAACAATCCTGTCAGGGTTATATTTTATATTGCTCCCATCGCAGTTAACTTGCAAATAGGACTGATGTGTTAAATATGAGAAACACAGAATATGCATATTTATTCATTAGTAACGTTATCTCTACAGCAGTTGTTCACTTTAATCTTCATCATAACAAAAAGTTAAATGTGTTAAAGTTTTCTAATTCAAGTTTAGCCTTTTAGTTAGTGTCACGTTAAAAAAGGTAGCTTTTTTCTTTTTGCCATAAATTTGGAAATTGCTATTTCCTCTTCTAGTGCCTGTATTAGTGACTAATACATGCAAAACATTAATAACACTGGAGAGGGCCTTGTTTTTTTGTTTTAAAAAAAAAGTGAAATATAAGATTCACCTCCCGTCCCTACCCTTTTAATTTTCATACAGTCCCTAACCTGACCTCAACAGTGTGTGTCCACGTCTCCTTTATGCTCTCTTCCACCGTGGCTGTACCAGGTGTTTAAAAAAGATGTCTGGTCCTTTTTATTTTGTGTAAAGTTTACACGTGTAGACTTAAAAAGTGGATTATCGAGGCTGAGAGTGTGTTTGGGTGTGTTAGACAGCCGACGTCTGCTCACGGTTGGAGAAGACACTTTCTTTTTTTTCTGTTCTGTCTGCTATCTACGAATAAAATCATTTGCACAGAACATGCCTCGTTTCTGGCAGAGGACCTTTCTTTGAATTGATCATTATCAGATGCTTTTCACCTCAAACTTTCCCTGAAGCTTTATAATGCAAACTGACAAGCTTGCATTAAAAAGCTTCAGGGAAATTCTTATTTATGGTTCATCTTTGCAAAAGCCATCTACGCAGAATACACGCAGAGGATGCTGCAAGTTAATATAATGATCCTGTTCTTAGATTATTTAAATGCACAAGCAGGTTACTTGAGTGATAGGAGCAATTTGCTATTTCAACACAGCAGTTTTATATCCTTGTCTGTCAGCTTTATTGGCTGTATACATGTGTACACACACAAGGATTTTGACATTTTAGGTTGCAAAAAAGATATGCATAAATAAATATATATAAAAAGCAGCAAAAACAACATACAATGTCCATACAGGTCAAACTGCACACTAGTGCAAGTTTGTTTGGTGCAAAGAGTAGATGGATATGGACAGTATGTGCATACATACATGTCTGTACAATAAATACAGAGTGGTTAGATTTATATTTGATGATGATGATATGTAAATGTTAATATAGGTACAAGTCTGAGAATGTCTGCGTGAGTGTAACCTTTACGACAGGTTTTCCTATTACTTTCTGAGTAATATAAAGTATGCAAAAGACTTCCAGGAAAGCAACCCTCCATATATAAAATGGGGAAATACTAAAATTAAAAAACTCGGTCATCTTCTGAGTAGGAAACTCAATGACTCAGAAGGCACTCCCAGGTGTTATTATTTTTATAAAGATATTTCTTTCGGATCTACAAAAGGTTTCGGTGGAAAGAGCCACTGGCAGTTGGTGTCGCTTGCACAGGTATTGTTTTGAAATTCTTGTACTATTTCGTGAACGGTGATCCCACTTTTGACCAGCAGGCAGCGCTCTTTGCTCACTGTTGCACTGGTGCAGTTGAAAATGAAACTCAAAATCTCCCTGACATGCAACTTCTGCTGCAGACAGAGGCCTCCTGCAAGCTGAGCTCCAAATCATAGGGTTAGATTATATATATGTATAAAAAAAAAAGGTAAAATATAGGCTGCAGCTTCCGGGGGCTAAAAGAAAAACTGTTTTTGCACATAACAGTAAATGCAGCATTTTTTTATTTATTTATTTATTTTTTTTTGCAGTGTACAGTGCAGCAGTCTGATTTTTCAACCTGACACAGAACAGGAAATGTCAAAGAAAAAATGAGAAGCAGCAGAGGGTAGCGTGCCAAAAACAAAACCACAGGGCACAGGCTAACCTTTTCACCCCTCAAGGGAAGTGGGTATTTGTGACTTTGGTCTCAGTTGTGATCAAAGTTATTTTTCTTTGTTATCTTGTTCCACTTAAACAGCTCGCAGTGCCTAAAATATGCTTTTTGCAAACTTTCCTTTTCATTAACAGGCCTCTTACTCGTCTGCAGTTGTGCTTCATCGCGTGTGACACTGTCACTCATATTTGCAGCCTTGTCTATCCTGTCTACACTGTAGTCAGTTTCGGTCATACTCATACAATTTGTTACCGTTGGCCCAGTCATCCTCTCTACATTTAAAACTTTAAATCTCACTTTCAATCTGACACGGACACCTTGAATTTTCAGCTGCTAAATACTGTCATTATTTTAACTGATGATACCTTCAAAAAAAAAAAAAAAAATCTTTGTGAAGTCAGAAACAAGGAAGAGAAACCTGAGCGCTAAGGTGTAAAATCCATGTGTGCGATTATGTGTGTGTGTAAATGTCACAGTGATTAAATGATAGGACAACATACTCCTCTCTCACTCCAGCACTTTCTCTCCTTCCTCTGCAGGTTACCATAGCAGCAGTGAGTGTGTGACAGTCATGTGAAAACGAAGCTGATTGGATTAAAATACTTTGTGTGATCAGGGGTCAGGAATACAGCGCACGTACTAAACACACACAGCCTGATTTAAACACACACAGATCCACTCAAAAACCAAGATAGGTAGAAAGGTCACAGTGCCTTCTATACATTTATAAAGTTTTCAAGAACTTGTGGTGTGTACGGTTGCCAACTCATATTACCCTATCTTGTTTAAATTTCCTGTCAAAGACACAGACGCTACCACAAGACTGTCCTCCCACACTCGACTTCTCCTTGTGCAATCTTAAAGAAACAGGACATTAAAAACAATGTGACCTTGACCTTCAACTTCACCTTTAGCCACTTTGTCTCAAAGCCACTGGAACAGTGGAGCGTGCAAATTCAAACACAGCGAGAGAGTTTCAGTCATGTTTCTGGCAAAGTCATCACACGAGCAGATGACTTACATGCTCACATGCAAATTCATTGATTGTCTCCTCAGGGTGCCCCATGCATGTCCACCGCCCTTCACAGATATGATCTCATTAATGGGAGGCCACACTGTAGGCGTGTTTGTCCCGCTGCACTCTTGAGAACTCCATCTTTTCCCCGCCCCGAGTAGTAGATCAGTCTGTGACAGGATGTGACAAAAAAGAACATAAAAAGACACCCGCAGACAATTTATGCAGCACTAAAATCTAAAAAAAAAATCACTGTGTTGAAAACTAATCCAGTAAAACACAGACACAATAATGGGTTCATTTTACCCTGTATCAACACGAGCACGAACTGTCACAAATTCATCATTAGTTGAAGAAAAGGATGTATATGACATTAAAAACTGTAAAGAATGCATATTTTATATATTAGTTTATTAAGGAAACATTGTTCATACTTTCCACTGCACATTGGACTATACTATATTTTATGGAACTGTGTGTTCACTTTCACTCTGTAGTTTTAGTCTGACATTTAGCACTGAAACACTGAAATTAGGGAACAACATCATGTCTCAGTGCAGTTAGCATGTTAGCATTTGCTAATTAGCACTAAATAAAAAGAACAGCTGAGGTCAAACTCAAAGTTTTGAACGGATGATGACACTAGATGATCAGATCAAGTCAAGTTTTCACAATTCTTCGCATCATGAACGTCATGAACCAAATTTCACAATTTCTCAACGCCGTCACGTAGCTCTTGAGAAATTTCACTCAAAAGCACAAAGGTCAACCTCATGGTGGCACTAGAGAGGAGTTCCATGTATACTCATGTACCATGTATCTAATAGTTAATGAGATGTTTCAATCTGACCAACCAACAGACCAAACATTGCCACTGAGTTAGTGAGTTGACTCAAATGGTGTTCATTTCAGACTAGCAATTTTAGTGTGGAGGCTTTATTTTTAAAGTTATTATTATGATTTGACCTTTTGTTGCCTTTATTTGATATGAATCTCTGAAAAGAGATAAGAAAGTAGAGAGTGTGAGACAGAGAGGGGATGACATTCAGCAAAGAGCCGTGGGTTTGAATCGACCCTCAGAAGGACTCAGATTTTGGACATGGTGGTGGGAAGGCAGGCACAGTAAGACAAGGATTACAACAGGGGAAGTTGTTTCCATCTTGTCATCGCTAATGACGGTGATCAAACCAGCTTCCCACCTCATCCCAGCTGTTTCCCCCGTCTATCCTTCTTCATCCTCTTACCTCAGACTCTGGTCTAATCCAATCAGAGCAAAGGGAAGCTGCAGAGACAGCAGCTGTATGGCAGAAGAGAGGGTCATAAAACGCAGAAGGCCGAAAGAGGAAGTCAAGGGACCTGGTGAGTTATTGCACCCCGTACGTACACACCAGGTCCTGGGAACAGGGAACTTCTCACAGGGGGGGTCAGTGTGGAGTGTTTTCCACAGGCCTGGACCTGCTCTGCGCTCTGTGTATTCTTTATCACCTCATCACAGACCAATGATGACCCCTCACACCTTGCCATCATAATACGGCTATTTAAAAAAAAGAGCAGACATTAACTCTGTAATAAAATGGATGCAATAAATGATAATTTTTTTCCCAGCACTGTACATATACACAAATCTCTGAGTGCTAGATGCGCCCTTTAGGTGTGTAAGAAGAGGTTGTACACAAACACAGATAAAGAGTGGGAAGAAAGAAAGCAGGGGAACAAAAAACATTCATACATAAATGGGTTAGGGTAGGGTGTAAATATTTTCTCTTATTTCACACCTTTTCCCATGTATCTCTTCATCTCTTTAAACATTGTTGGTTTATTAATAGTGTCATATCTGACACACACACAATGCTAAGTGCAGTGTTGGGCCTTGTGTGAGAAACTGAAGGCTTAAAGTGTGAATTCCAGCCATGCCTGTCTTTTAGCAGCTTGTGAATTTATGATACAATTAACCCATGGAAGATATGCCGAGAGCGCTCACTTTACACTCTCTATGGCTTTCAGCGAGTCAAACACACAAATATGCAGAGAAAAACATGGTCTGCCCACATGTTGTGAATTTAGCATGGAGAATATGCAAAACATTCAGGGGAAAAGACTCAACCGGGGAGAGATGTGCAAATCACCAGATGATGTTAGACTAAAAACAGGTAGTCCATGTTTTATGATTTGAATCTGAATCTTATATCTGTTTTTATCTTTCATGATAACTTCAACCCACATGCTGTGTTTTAATATCTCGTAGTATCCTTTCTTCTCTCTGTGTCCTTCATTCTCATCCCCTCCGTGTGGTAAACATGGTCTGTGGTAGATTAGTTTGACCTGCTGTACCCGTGGGCCTCAGGGACCAGGGCACGATGACAGAGGCCCTAAATGTGCGTGTCAGTATTTTTGTGTGTTTATGTGTTGCAGTTGGTGGACATACATCTGTACTTTAATGTTTGCCCCTTCGTGTACGAGAGAATGATTGAGACGACCTTGGGTGGGAGTTGGCAGGAGGTCATGGTGTTAACTTAAGGTCCAGATAACTCCCACCATCTAAACATACCTCTACCCTTAAAGCGGTCAACAACAACCACAAGCGTCCAGTCCAAGTTGTTTTTTCTGCACCAGAAAATCCTTTAAAAACATAATTGTTCATCTGTAACTTTGAAAACTGTTAAGTTCCTTTTCAAATTTTTGCATGCTGCAGTGCTACAGTCATACTCTTTGTGCTTTCCTCACTGAATCATATGTTATAGGAGGCTCCAAACACCAAACTATATAAATAATATGTTATTTTTATGAGGTCAAGTCATAAGAAGTGTTGGGGCATGAATAAATATTTCATCATTTACACCTTTATTTTATTTTTAGCACAATTTTGACTCCCACAACAGTCGGAACAGTTATATTCATCCCAGAGGCACAGTTTTAGAGCACTGGGAAATGTTTGCTCTCTTCAAATGAGAATTTTGCATGCATGACTGTGTGCATATTGTGTGTGTGTGTGTGCGTGTGTGCGTGTGTGTTTAAAATCCCGTCAAAGTACTCAAAAATCTGTTTCCTAGTTGGCCCTGGTATTATTTACATTACCTACCTACAAACTGTAGTCTTGTCTTGTCTTTCTAGCGTGCTCTCCTGTGTTGTCAATACAGCTGAAACATGTTTTAGGGTGGCTCGGAGATAATTGAGAGCACCAGCAGTGATAATGCCAGTGTAGAAGGCTGATACACCAGTCAGGACGTATGCTTTAATTTGTCGTGAAGTTGTTTGTGACTGAGGGAATTGGGAAGTGTGGCAGTGTTATGCATGCATGTGTGTGTGGGTGGGAAGTATAAACCTTGCAAAACTCAGATGACACTGGCGGGGCTGTTATTTTCCCACAGTGCAATATAAATAGCCTGCTAGTGTGGGGTGACAGTGGGCAGGCAGGGGCGCTCAAGGGAGGATCCCATCCACACACAACAGCACATTCCTGACTACCTGGCCCTGCCAGAGCCCTAGGTCACCTTACAGGATGTGTTCTCATACACACATCTCGCCTCCTCCTCCTAACACCTTTCTTTCATCACCTGTTTCCTCACCTCTCTGCCAACTCCCCCTTTTCTCCTCACCAAGGGTCCCTTGGCTAACATCTCTACCCACACCACGCTTGGTCACATCGGACCCTCGCAGCCCGCTGACTCTCCACCTTTGACCACTGTGGAACCCCATGACGCACACACTTGCTCACACACACTATCTTGGTTTCTCACGCAAACACACACAACTGCAAAGTGTTACTTGCAGTGTAACACATACTGTACCATATGTTCAAAGCTAAAGGGTATCAACAGCTAATGAGGTCTGCTGAGGATGGCGTTTTTCTTGTTTTGCACATTGTCTGCAACACGATGCTGTTCATTCATCAGCGTGATGATAAATCAAATAATACGACCTCAGATGACAAACTCAACGCAGTGTTAATAGGCTGTAAGGTCACAGTAAATCAGATCAGAGCGATTACATGCAGACTAGACTATGAAATTATCTATGGCTATTCTGCAACTTTTATTTTATGATAAAACTCAGGCCAGTAAAAAAAATAACACTTGCGCAGGTATGTTTACCTTCTTTTAAATGATCCCATGTCCACCCAAGTAAATGATTACACTGATTTAGTGCTGATTTGTGTGCTTTTTAAATTTACGTGCACATTATCTGAGACAGTGTTGACATTTGGGCTCATATAACCTCCAGTTCACACAGGAAAATGATTTACTGTGATTAAATACTTGGAACCCCTCATATCAGCTCTGCAGCTCTCTGTAAATTAGACACCATGTGGCTTCTCATCTTGATGGCCTCGCTGCAGAGGCCAAACTTTCCCTGTTGATACTTGTGTCATAGAGATCTGAAACTCAACTGATCTTATATCATCTCGCGTCTTAAACACTACTTCTTATCGTGGTCACGTCCACGGCATGAAAACACGATCTTTACCCTACAGCTCCCCTGATTTAATTCACTGGCTATATCCACGTCTTTTAGTCTGTTACTGATAGTGAGACACTTCTTTCACAGCAGTCAAAACAGGCCAGTGAGAAAGGAGGTGATAATCAACCCTATATATACCCCTTTTAGCTTCCTGTCTCCCAGATCTGCTTACAGTAAAGACGACATTAGACAGACGATGCTTCCGGCACAACATGTGCAAAAGCACGAGGGCACAGGGGGCATCAAAACTTCACACCCGATGCATGAGGTTCGCGAATGTCTCATCTCAACGAAGCCAGCACAAATGACTGCTAGTCAACACTAAACCTGATCTTGGTGGAGCATACATAGCTGCATTAAAGGTTAACAGCGTTGTTTGCATGATGCTATGGTGCAAAAAGAGTAATTACAAGTATAAAGTGTTGCACAGAACCATCCAGAAGCAATGAACAAGATCTGCCTGAGTTATGTACAACTGTTTATGCTAGCAAATCAGTTGCCACAGCCTGGAAGACTGAATCAGTCTCTGCAACTACTAATTATAGAAAGGCATCATATATACACTTCATACTGCCTCTGCTGCCTGCCATCTTAGAACGTAAAGGCCGGGCGACTTCTTAAATGACAGGCTCTGATTTGGTTTCCCATGGCTATCATGTTGGGCGAAGAAGGCGTGTTTATGGTTAAAGGGAGTGCGCTTCTTCACACGCACAGTTTTACTTAGGTCACTTTTAGGGATAGAATTACCCTAACCTTAACTACTAACCCAGAAATCAGCTTCTTAGCAATTGGGGACACAGCTTTTGTCTCCAATTAACTGGTCTTTGGTCTGAAATGTAATCTGAAATGAAGTCAGACACACACACACACACACCACACGTACTATCTCTAGTGTAATCAGTCATTACTATCTGCCTGCTGAACACCATGTTCTGCAGTATAAATCTACTGGCAGACAGCTGGACTCACCCTGACTGATGAGCTCCAAATCAGTGTGAAAAGCCCCAACAGTGATGAAAGTGGTTCTCCCACCAGCGTGGCAGAGCTCTGTGGCTCTGATCCAGGCCAAATTTTATTACTACTCTGTGGTATGCATCTCCACAAGGACACTTAAACTGAAGCTAACATCACCTTGGGTCTAATTCAGACTGTTAAAGTCTGATTAATATGGATACTATGGCTTACTACTACTGAGCTGAGCCGAGTTGCACATCTGCCCATATGTTGAACAGCTAGAGTACAAGAAAAAATTGAAAATGGACACTTTGATTGCTCTGCTGAATTAAAAAACAGTGACGAAGTAGTGAATAAAATGTGGATTTTAGGGCAAATATCCACCAACATTATTATTATTATTATTATACATTAACTTATTTTCCTTTTACAAGATCCTACCCATGTATTGCATGTATAACACTTCCAGTAACAGATTTTTGGGTCAGACTTACAGACAGTATAAAGTATGGACAGCGTATGCGTTACGTCACCCATAGGTTTCCAAAGAGCAGTTTTTAAGCTCAAAATCTGTGGCTCTCGCCATGTTGCCAGCTAATCTAAAAATTGGCAAAGATGTGGATCATCGGTCGACCTGAATGGCTGAATGACACCTGGGTGCCACCTGTAATGGCACCCACCTGTCAATCAAAGCGGCTACACTCTTAATTATGCATATTTTTAAGCCTTAATATAATTTGAACAGGTGAGTTAAATAAAAAAATCACCCTCAGTACAGTTGTACAAAAAAATTTGCTATAGAGACAAAAAACGTTTTTTGTACCAGGCTGTAGACATGTTTATTTCTGCTGTGAAGTTGGACGTTTTAATATGGGGGCTTATGGAGATTGACTTTTTCTGTAGCCAGCCTCAAGTGGCCGTTTGAGGAAGTGCAGTTTTTGGCCTGTATAAGCTTCACTTCACAGCCATGGAGGTTGCTGCTTGGTGAAACTCTGTAAATGTGAAATAATAAGTAGGGAGAGGGTATAAAGTTTGAGAAATATTGATGATATTCTTTGAAATGACAAGGATGTAATTGGAAATGATCTTAATCACTTAAAACCAGGCGCCTGTACTGTACATCTGTCATAGAATGAGCCTAACCTTAACCACTGACCCTAAAATCTGTTTTTTTGCAACTTTCTGAAATGTAGCCTGATTTAGACTAAATCCAGCACTGCGCCAAAACGCAGGTTTTCCCATTCATTTGAACCAGGGTAATGCATTTTGGCTACAGCGGTGAGGACAGCAGGGGGTGCCAAAAAAAAAAAACCTGCAGCGACATGCAGCGAAGAAATTGACTAACTCCACTTTTGGAGAGACGCAACCTGACGTCACGCTGCTGTGGCCAATCTGAGGATTTTACAGGGACATTACAGAATAACCCTAACCTTAACCTTTGACCCCAACAATCAGCTTTTTTTTTGCAATTGGGGACATCCCTTTTGTCCCCAATTAACTGGTCTTTTGTCTGAAATGTAGCCTAAGTCAGACACACATGCTATCTCTAGTGTAATCAGTCATTACTATCTGCCTGCTGAACACCATGTTCTGCAGTATAAATCTACTGGCAGACAGCTGGAGTCACCTTGACTGATGAGCGCCAAATCAGTGTGAAGAGCCCCAACAGTGATGAAAGTGGTTCTCCCACCAGCGTGGCAGCGCTCTATGGCTCTGAACCAGGCCAGATTTTATTACTACTCTGTGGTATACCTGAAGTACAAAAAACTAATACCACTATACTGATAACTCACCCATTGTTTTCCATTTTCCGGTATATTTACCACTAATACAATGGATATTTTAAGGTGGTGTTAATGTATTCAGCACTAACATCATGTAATCTACTTTTGTTATCTGTTATCTTGTTATCTATCAAGGAGGCGATGTGAGGTTCAGCTTGTTGATGCATTTAATACAGACGTGGTTCACAGGGATTTAAAGCACCAGTGAGACTTTACCAACACTTTATTTTTCTTCTTTGAAACTGTGTCAGACTTTTGTGGTGGGAGTCTTTCATCTGCGCAATGGCAAAGAGGAACTAATCAGTGTTTTCTGCTCACGAGGCAAATCCACACCCAATCTCACCCCATGTTTCCTAAACTATAGAAGTTCACATCTGGAGTGACATCATTAACAAAACAGTGCTGCAGACAAAGTGATTTATGTCACATTACTATGGTCTCACATGAGCGTCGGCTTTACTATGAAATAAGAGATTATCAAAGTATAGTAGGAGGAATTTTGAATTGAATTAGTAACCTCACAGTCGTGTGACAAAACCCAGAAAGCAACGCATCTGTGCGTTTATATGTTTTGGTGACGGATAAGAAGAACAAGCAAACACAAGACGTGGTTTATCAACCAAAACAGCATCTGACCAAATGCCTGAACAGCGTTTGTTGTGGTGCCAGCACCTGACACCCAACCACGCATGGAGAGCAAGAGCTTGACATTGGCCACAGCAACAAAAGCATTGTCAGTACGGACCCCTGAGGAGATCAATTTGCTCCCCCCATTTCCAGGCCTTTCAGCAGGGTTGAATAGAGGACAGAGGGCCAGTCGCAGCAGCGGGAGGCTCGGCAGTGTTTCTCTAATGGGGTGTAAAGACAAACAAATCACTGGGATGAGACGTGGTCTTGTTATTGTGATGAGCCAGTGATTTACACCTGGATCATTCAGGCTGATAAGGGATAATTAGTTTGGGATTACTGTGGTCACTAACAGTTTGTGAAGCTAAAGTGTGAGTGTGTCTATCTATGCATGTGTGTTGAGGTTCTCTTGTCTTTTAGTATTAAAGCCTATTAAGCTATATAATTAGTAGTAGTATTAAGCCAGGAGCTTGCCAGAAAAATCAATTAATGTGATTTGTGAAATACGTTTCTTCAGGTAAGCAACAAGAAAATGTTTCATTACATTGGCTACTGACAACCTCAGCATTAAACCTCACCTTGATAACCCGGGCTTCAACTTAATTTATTAATCAGATTAGTCTTTTCTCGGTTAATTGAGAAAATAAAATAAAAAATTACCTTTTATATCTCTTTAAATTGCTTGTTTTATCCATCCAACAGTAAAAAAAACAAACTATATTCAATTTACAGTGACAAAAAAGGAAGAAAGTGGCTAATTCTCAGAGAATATTTGACATTTTTGCTTATAAAAAATGACTTAAACGACTAATCAGTGATCAAAACTGCTGCAGATTCATTTTTAGTTGATCGACTAATAACTTGTGGACTTTTGCACCTGGGAATCTGAAACCTGCAGGTAAACACACTGCAATAACACAGATTAAGACAAACTTTGATTTAACCACCTGTCTGTGCTCATCCTACAGCACCTCAAAGCACGTTGTATGGCAGTGATTGCCATTATAACTCTGAAGAAGAGTAGAGGCACAAAACGTATGAAGGTTGTTTACCCAACTTTTGTTGTCTCCCTCCACAAAGTCTTTCTAAGTGGAGATACTCATGTTGATAAATTACCTGAATACATGCTGTACAGCTGAACCCTGGCGCAAGTCTCTCTTTAACAATTATGGTAACGAAAAAAAAAGTAAAGAGTGGGTGTTAAAAGACATATCGGGAAAAAACGTGCAGTTCATGGGAGGAGAAAAGAAAACATCATTGAACGGGTTCTAGTGATGTCGTTCGCGAACGAGCCGGCTCTAAGAGCCGATTCTTTGAAGTGAACAAGAAGAGCAGACTCCCGTTGGGGAGAGCCGCTTCAGCCTGTAGTGGTACAGGCCAGGTACACACAGAGCAACAGAGAGACGGGGGAGCTGGATTTAAATGCAAGTGCGTCAGAAAAAAGTGAAGAAATTAGCGAAAACCGGAAAAAAAGCAGCAACTTGATTGCATTTCAATGATATTGGAGACTGCAAAGTTGAGTGCAGAATTTGTAAAATGCATGAGGGTCAACAATAAACCTGGACAGACTGTGTTTTTTTTAATTATAATATATTTTTTTATTATGATAAAAAAAAAATACATAAAATCTTTGATGAAAAACTCTGAATGGAAAATTGCTTACCAACACACAAACCATTCATAATTGCTAAATTAACTTAAAATAGAAGGCTGTGGGTGATACTAAATGAAGAGCCATTTGGGAGATCTACTAAAGGGAGCCGAGCCAAGAAAGCCGAATCTTTTCAAAGAGCCGAACTTCCCATCACTAACGGGTTAATTTTGAGTCATACCAGGCTCCGAGAGAAGTAGAAAAATGAGAAAAAAATTCCTCCGCCGCGGCGACACAGAGAAAGAAAACGTTAACGTCTAAGTGTGTTTTTAAGTTGTGTCCAGCGTAAAACTAACACACATAGTGAGTAATGTGATTTTTTTTTAGAGCGGTGACAAACAAACTTGAGTTAGATATATGGTTTAAAGACGTTTTACCATCTTTTTTTTTACGCGCCTGATAGATCCCTGCTGACTTCTAGCGGAAGGATATGAGTTTTTGCGTGCGCGCTGTGTGACTTCAGTGCCTGGTGAGAGAGCACGGAGGTGGAAGACTTTTTAACTGCCGTGTGTGACCAGGAGACGTTAACTTTATACGTATTTTTAAACGGTTTTAAACAAAAACAGCTTGTAGGACACATGTAGAAAAAGCGCTGAAATGTTGTAATTTTTGTTAACTTGTGTGTGACCTATTTCCTACGAGACTTTTTCTTCTTTTTTTTTTTTTTTGAGAAGTAACCGTCCCGGGAGACAACTCAACTTTGGGGCTGGCGACCTTATGTGGATTTTACAGAAAATATGGAGCAGATCCCCGGTTTCTCCTCGGGCAAATCACTAGTCTTTGTCTTCTGCTTCATTCACCTCTCTCTCGGTAAGTTTGTTTTTATATTACTGTTTATTTTATTTTTCTAAATAATAAACCACAACTTGTCATGATCACGTTTTGTTGCCTCCGCATCAGCGGGACACACGGGGCAGACCTAGCATCTGTACACACACTCTGCTCGTACACTTGTGTCTGCTTAGCTAGGTGCGTTGTCATGAAAAAGTTACCTGAAAGAGCAAAACAGGTAACTTTAGATGGATATTTAACTCATAGAAAGACTTTTAAACGAGTTTTGTGGTGATTTTTTTTTTTGAAGCTCCTGCTGTGTTTAAATAGAAACTGCTATGGCTTTTTACCCAAAACATACAATAAGCTAACTTTACTTTGATATTACTATGGAGGTTTAGGGTTTATACTCCACATTACCTACGTTATTCAGTGGTATTTCCTCTGTTTGTGTTATTACTAATGTTAAATTATTACTATTTAAAGTCTCCTGAAGCATTTTCACATACTTTGAAAGGCTACAGATGATTGCACACCTCCATAAATCCACTAAAACTGAAGCTAACATCACTTTGAGTCTATGTAAGACTGTTAAAGTCTGATCAATATGGATACTATGGCTTACTACTACTGAGCTGAGCTGAGCTGAGCTGAGCCGAGCCGAGCCGCACCGCTGCCCAGATGTTGAACAGCGAGAGAGCAAGAGGAAGAATTCAAAATGGACACTTAACCATGTTTAGACTGCTCTGCTGAATTAAGACAGTGATGAAGGAGTGGATAAAATAAATGTGGATTAAAGGTCAAAATATCCACCAATATCATTATGGTTTCACACTTATTTAACTTACTTATAAGACCCTACCCATGTATTGCTTGCATAACACTGCCAGTAACAAGTCTTTGACCACCCTGTGGTCCAAATTTCTGGGTCATACTCTGTAAAAACCCCAAATTGTGAAATAATAAGAAGGGGAGAGGGAGAGGACATTGCCTGTACTGTACATTTGTCATATAATTGCCAGCAGTGTTTATGTGTATTTAACATAGCATATATAAGGATTACTGATTTACCTTTTTTGTGCACCTGTCTATAATTAAGGACTCATTAGAGTACAATAGCAGGTCTTAAAATAGGTCTTGGGTCAGCTCACAGTGGATTAGGACTTACTCTGAAGAATGAAATGTCATCCTGCATAGAAATTGCAGAACAATTAAAAGTACCTTTTGTGGCTTTGTGGCTCACACTAACAAACAGCACTGAAAAGACTTGAAGAGAGTTGGCTGATGAAGGTCTAGTAGACAAAAACAGACAATACTTTACCTTGCTTGCTTAGCTCAGTTGTAACACAAATAAACACAAAACAGCATGTTGCCTGGTAGTGGCCTAATTAGATCAAGGTACTTTCCAAAAACAAAATGTCACTAAGGTTATGTTTATTCATGTTATCTAATTTAGTGTTGATTAAAAAGAGCTTGAGATTATAATCAAATGTGGTAAAATATAGAAAAGCACATGTTTGACTGGCAGTGTGCATTGGTTTGTTTCTCTTTAAGTTATCGTGATATAAGTGTTTCTGCAAATACCTCTGTTGAAGAATTGGACGTTTAGTAGCACTTATTTCCAGAAACAGACCTTTATTGGTTCATGAGTGTACTGTTGAAAACTTCATTTACTTATTTGACCCTTTTCTTGAATTTTCATGAACCCATCGTGCTTCTTTCCACTTATTTGTTTCTGTGTCTGCCCTCAGAAATAAGACACAGCCCCGTAGCCTTTTTATCTTTTACCCAAGGAAGTGAGATTGACTTCATCTTACATGTTTTTTCAGAGTTGATACATGCAGCCCGGCTTTTCTTTCTCAGTTTTCTTTTTTTATGGACTATAGGTGACTTCTGAACAGAGAGGTTACACAAAAGAAGAAAAGACAATGTAAAAGTGCTGCAGGCAGTGCAAGGAGAAGCAGTGGAATGTTGTTGGTGTTTGACATTCCTCCCTCCCCGTCTGTTCAGCCTCTATCTCTCTCCCTCTCCCTCTCCCTCTCTCTCTCTCTCTCAAACACACATTGTGCACCATTATTTTCTTTTCCCTCCTCTCTCTATCCTCACCTATACTCTTACCCGCTAATGCTAAAACTTCCACTGCGCTGCACCATGAGCAACTGTGACGACGGCTTGTGATATGTGCAGATGCACAAGTGGTTTTCTATATAACAGGATGGTATTATAGAAGGTGTTGTTTACCTTAATGACGTGAAGAAGAAGGTTTGAGGTTTACCCTTGCTGCAATAAGCGCTGGTAGGCTGCAGCTGTTTATTCAACTAGTTCACTATGGGCGTTTCTTGCTTTACTATTTCTCGTTTGCAATATTTAAAAATGATGTGCTATGTGGACAGATTTTTATCAAATACCCTCTGTGACACTTGCAGCTGCACTTCCTGTAGCTTCTTCACAATAAAAGCCTGCTAGGTGTTTGCAAGTTGAGACAGCTTTAGCAGCATCTTAACTTGACACATACAGCTCCAATATGGTGCATTAAAGTAGATCATAAAAGAGCTGAAAATCCACTGAACATAAACATTTAGAAAAATTATACTTCACACATGCCAAGGCAGTCAGTTTAGTGTTTCACAGCTCAGCTGGGGAGGAACAGTTTGACCTTCCTCATTGTGGGCAACAACAACGATCCCCCGCTGTGAAGATGTAGTGAAAATGCTTATTATAATCACAACTTTCCACGCCAACAGCACGGCTGAAGCATGTTATTCCTCAGACAGTGAAAATGGGGCACACGTGTATTACACTGAATTTTATTTTTTGAGGTAAACTATACTGCTCTGACTGCAAAAATATGACGTGTGACACATTCCTAAACTACCTGTAACAACATACCAGAGGTCACATTTGCATTTGTCAACAAGTTGTGTGTGACTCGTTCCAAAAAGAATAAATGCTATCATTTAATCACACTTTTAGGGCTTGTAAAGGACAATGAAGCCCCTCTGCGTGGATGCAGGGACACGGTTAGTACTGTGCTACAGCCCAGCTGAATGTCAATCTGATTCTTGAGGAAGCGTAGGTGCCAATGTCGTGGCACACGACATAGTGTTACCCCTATGGTGTGGGTTTGTGGATGGTTGAATATATTTGCCCAGTGAAAACAGCAGAGAGCCGACGTGCGTGTGTGTATCTATTTGCGTGTGTGTGTATGTAACGCATTGTGGATGCAAACTTACAAAGGCCAGCAATTGTGCCGCCCATGGTTTACTTGCGTCTGACCCAAGCTGGAGTCTGGTGTGAAATGTGATTTATCTGTGCCATGCTCTGGAGACAAAGATATTTATTGAGCTGCCCACAACACTGCATTATTTACTGACCACCAGCTCCACCCACTGCTTTGTGGCTGTGTTATTAATGTGGCTTATGACATATTCTCTGTGATAACCTTGGTTTCTTATCGGTCTTCATCTGCCTCCTGCAGTTTCAGTAAAATACATCTCTCACTGCTTCAGTGTGTTCCTGGTTATATTCAGTCCAGCCCTCTCCACCCTTCTGATTAGTAGTGTAGTTAAAAAGCCAGGCCTGCACATGTGTTTTGGTCCTACACTTGTTGGTTGTGGTTGGAGAGAGTAGTAAATAATGTGCAGAACTGTAAAGGTCAGTAGGTGAAGGACTGTGGGCCTGTGATCCAGATGTATACGTGTCATGCACATATACAGTGCATCTGTGTAGCCACGGTGGCTTAGAATAGACGTAAACTTAAAGACCTACTGTGATTTAAGGTCTTGAAGTTGAAATGCATAGCAGACAAGGTGAAAGTCATAGTTATGGGCCTATTACCATGTAGCTTCACCGTGCTAATACAGCTCCAATGCCCTGCAGAACCAGTTTGTTTTTAGCGTTACACATTAAATAAATACCAGTCAAAATGTGAATGAAGCTAGGTGCATGCCCTGCGTGAACCACATGCACTCTTACTATAGGAGGTGGTGTTTGCGGCTGTGAAGGTCGAGGGGATTACAGAGCGTTGTGTCTGCACTGTTGAACAGGTTAGCAAATTAACAGGGAATTACTGCGGCCTGCATTCCTTGGCCAACACAGCCCCGTAATCCTGGAGACATTCAGGCAGGGCGCATGGAGTAATGAACCAAGCGGGGCACATCAGGCATGGGAAGGAGGGAAATTACTTTGTATTAGGACGCAGTATTAATATAGTCTGTGTTTAACAACCAGTTGTAATGACCGGCATATAATCAGTCTCATTTCAGTACTTGGATGCTGATTGAATGGACTATTTTTGAATCTTTAAAAAGTATTGATTTACCTGTGCTGAATGAATTCAGATGGGACACAGGATCATCTGCTTTGCTCTTCTGCGAGAGAGAGAGAGAGAGAGAGAGAGAGAAGATGTTTGGCCAAAGTAGATCAGCAGAAATCATTTCTAATGGTTAACCACCCACGTCATTGGTCATGGTTCAGATAGTGAAGAGCTACATCTGGACTAAATCAGTGCTAACAAGTAGCATTTACCAACAACTGTAATACACAGAAACATTTGACTCAATGGGATGAAAGAGATTTTGAATTAATTATATAAAAACTTATAAATGCTGAGATAATTCTGTGATAATTATTCATTTCGTCCATGGTTACCCCTCCTGTTCCAGCTATTAATCTGTATCTCAGGAGCCAGTAGTGAGCTGTTGTGGTGTTAAAGTGAGTTGCACACATGGTATTCATATTTCATATGAATATGGACACATTCTTTCACAGACTTTAGTAATTAAAGTTGAACTAGACTGCAGTTTAAACAATCTAAAAATGATGTGAATGAAACATGAACATGTCTGCACATTTAGTCCTGAGTTTGTTTGTTTTTTCTCATAATAAAAGAAGTTTTGAATCAGAAAAAAAGTAAGGTTTTGAATGAGCAAGGGAAAGTCCCTGCATTGGCCTCGTCTGGTCTGCTCTCCTCTCCTTGTTTCTGTCTGTCTCTTTCTCCCTCCAACACACACACACACACACACACACACACACACACACACACACACACACACACACTCTCAGACTGAGCCAGCAGGCAGTTTTAAGATGAGACTCTCCCAAATGTTCCAAGTAATTACAACAACAAGGCGACCGTCTCAGTTGGGAGGATGGCAGGGTAATTACTGGGGCCGTCCCAATCAAGGTTTTTATCCTCCCATTTTAATGTCATTTTAATCTATTGAAACTACTGACAGCTTTATATCTTTTATGCTAATATGTGACATTTCTCATCTGTTTAGGAACCAGTTTACAGTCTTGTGACATCAGGCGGTGTAGCGTATTTGACAGCTGGTGTACCTGAAGTGCAGTGGGTTACATAAAAGGGTTGGATCAGATTTAATAATACAGATACTGTTGCATTTAAAAATGCCTTGATCTGCCATGATAAATATCCAGGACATGACCTCGAGACATCCCCAGTAATCACACTCATTTGTTGTTTCTGTTGGCACTTATCTGTGTCTTACTGTATGTCACCACCCTCTAAACTGAAGCTGACCTGCAAGACTAAAGCCTTAAAGCCCCTCGCTCGGTTCCTCCACTCGGCTCCTCTGCTGTTTGTGTGGGCCAGTAAAGCTTCCCTCTGGGTAACAGTGTTTAGTTTGAGCCTCGTCTACCTCCTTCCATGCTGAGCTAAGGGTATTTTATTGCAAGTTACCATGACGACTGTTTGGCCTGCTGGATATAGAGGCTTGTACAGCAATTCCAGGAAATGGGGTTACTTCCTCACTCAGTGCGAACAACTTCCTGCCCTCTGCTGTATGGATGTGTGCCAGGGCTTAGGGACACACATTCGTGTGCAGTCTTTGTCTGTAGCTTCATAATTACTTCCTCATCTCAATCTTAAGCTATTAGCTCCAAGCCCATCCATCTTTCTCCCTCCTCCCTCTTCTTTATTTCTTCTTGCGACATGGCTGGATCCCTCCAGGGACCCGCTGTGGTGTCGGTGACAAAGCAGTGGCGAGTGCTGTGGGAGGACCCAGCATTATGCCAGCTGAGCACAACAACCCGACTCCGACTCCGTTTCCCTTCTTTCTTTTTTTGGGTCCTCGCCATTAAAGGCTGTGATTTCTGCCTTCTCTTTACTTAGACTTTATTTGCAACGGCTCAGTGTTTTCAGTTTTTACAGATTCTGACAGAAAAATACCCAGATTTAAAAAGCCGAGACTGGTTGAATCTAATTTTAACCCGGAATTTATGTCACCACGCATCCAAAAGTAGTTGTGGTTGCTTCTGTTCACCACAGTTTACCAAAAACCAAGGCCCCCTCGCAGTGGGGACAGCTCAGTAAATGCTTCTAGTAATAGAAAGTGAAAAGTTAAATGGAGAGAAAAACAAATGAACTCCTGATTACCCTGGAAGAGTTGTTTTAAAGACTAAGACTGTACAGCCACGCCATGCCACAGGCTCTGTGAGGCTTAGAAACAACAGTGATTTGAGCTAAATACCAAAGTCAGCATGCTAACATTTGCTAATTAGCACTAAACTCAAAGTGTGGGTAAAGTTGATGAGAATGTCATTAGTTAGTTTTACAGTTTTTTGGGTGTTTTTTTTTGTCTTATTGGACAAACAGAAATTTGGACCTGATGATGGCCCTAGTTGAACGGACAGGGGATCAAAGTTTCCTCTTTGGATTACAAATGTCTGCACAAAATTTCACAGCATGCAGTAATTCACGAGACAAAAAGCAAAGATGTCAACCTGTTGATGACACTAAAGAAAAGTCAGGATCTCACCAATGTTGTCTGGGAACCATGAGTATAAAATGGTGCCAGTCTGTTGGGTAGACGTGGAGATATTTCACTGATGAAGTGAGAAGTCATTGTACACGAGGCAGTGAAACAGAAAATTAAATTATATCTGCCTTCCTCATTTGCGCTTTGAGTTTTGAGCTTGTACCAAGTCTCCTCTTTCCATTGTTCCTTATGGCAGCTCTTCAGTCGTTTTTGTGTGTGACTATATTTATAATACATTACAGATAGTTCCTGAAAATAAAAAGGAAAATATTGCAGAAACATCTCAGATCCAAAGATGACTATATGTTCTGTCCTAGTTTAAGATCTTTTTGGTCAGTCTTTCCCCTGGCAACTTAACAAGCCAAACTATTTCACACGTCTGCTTTACAAGACACAACTCCCATGATGTCCCCTTAAATAGCCCATTTAGCAATATATATATACCCCAAGAAAGCACCTCATGGCATGACTCTGGGTAGCATTTCCATCAGGATTATCCTTAAAAACCCAAACCCATAGCTGATGATTGAATCAGAAAGTTTTGAAAATGTTAAAAGGTCAGCACACAAGGTCATTTTACTCAATATAGACCCTCTGCCAGTGCTTTTCGTCCCTCAAAAAAGCTCATATTTCCATTAAATCCAAGCCACGATTCAACCATAACTATCTTTTTACTTAGTACAATGTCCCAGGGTTTACTTTTAATGCCAAGCCGTTATTTACTGATTTTTTTAGATTAGGCAACTGATGTCATCCACAGGTAGGTTGATGACAATGACGCAGGTAGCTGTGTCACATATGACGACGACCTTCCTGATTTCTCAATACCTGAAACTAGAAAGCAACTAGAAAGCATCTCACAATTTTATCTTATATCTGGGAATTTCACTTCTGCTTTCCCGTCTAAGCCGGCCATGGTCTATGATTCACGTGTTGCCTGTGGTGCTATGGTCAACCAGTGGGATGATAGAGAGTGGGTGGCATGCGACAAGGGCGCCCTGCCTGGAATCAAACTGGTGACTATGTGGTTATGTCCACCACCAACAACACACCAACGCTATTTTCATTCTTATTTTGGGGCTTTCTGGTGGACTGGATGCATGATAATAAAACTTGAATACTTATCTGCTCTGTAGATCGCTCGTCCTTTAACACACCCTAGTTTTACGCAGTTGGAGACTTCATTTCAGTACAGCCAATCAAATCTTGCATAAAGCAGTAAGGTCAGTCTCTGACTTATCAGACTTACAAACATGACCACACATCTCGTCAGAGCAGCTTGTTGAACGAGCAACCAAACAAACATTCACAGGCAAAAAGAGCGCTCAGTCTACAGGCTAAATAGTTAATCAGCTGCTCAGCTGCAGCACATTAAACAGCATGTCAACATACCTGCAAGTGTCACTTTGGTCTGGTTAAATGCCGGTGTAGTCCTTACTCGTCAATGCCACTAACCACACACTGCCTGTAATACATACAATACATTTAATAAACACGTTGGCATTATTTTTGATTACAAAGGAAATGTGATTTAATATCAAGGTCTTCCATTAGGCTTTATCTCATCTGCTTTTTTTTGATATGGCAACATTTATTTTGCAATATTTTGTTTAGCTTCTTAAAATATGCACCCAAAACAGGTGGCTATACAAATAAAGTCCCTCATACTATCATGTTGAGGTCTTTGGGGAAAGTTTGAGTGCTTTGACATCTGTGTATGTATACATTTTGTTTTCACTCTTTGCATAATGGCATATTTACAGTTATAGCTTTCATCAGCAGGGATCACACACAGCTTACCTCCCAGGCTGCTAGACTGCAGACACTGTAAATCTCCTGCTTTTGTTCTCCCACTAAAACTCCACTTCCTCCCCCATAACCTGTATGCACGCACAAAAACACAACACACACATACAAAAGCTAGAAGACGTTTTGGTAGTGAGTAAGAAAAGGAGTGTGTTATTTCGATTAGCAAGGGCCCAAATAATCGTATTAATTCAGTCAGGTAACTGTTTCTTCTCAGCTCACACCATCTGCCTCTAGTTTCACTGTTGACTTTGTCGATTGGGTCTTATCAAGGCTCTCATTCCTGGGAAATGTTCCTGTCCATGGCTCATTGATAGCAAAGTGTGAGAACAGCCAGGTAGAGAGGAATCAATGCTGGTGATATGAGTCTGGATCACAAAGCACTCGTCAATCATTTTAATGCGTGTGAACATTTTTGTTTGTTTTATTTAGAGAGGCGGATTGCTGAAAACTTTTTCTAAAATTTTATTCGGGGAATTGGTGACCTGTACATCATGGGGTAATTGTTTTGTGTGCGTGTGTGTGTGTGTGTGTTTAAAATGGCGTAATAAGAGTCAGGCTGTCCCAAATCTGTTAAGATCATTGCATCTGGCATTGCGACAGCGTGTATGGGAAGCTCGTCAAACCAGTCGGGGGATGAGAGCAGCTTTTTCCTGCCTCTGCTCTCGCTTCCATTCTTTCACTCCCTCGGCCTTTTTTTGTTGGCCTTTGCAGCTCACCATTTGTCCGCCCCCACATCATTGCTACTTTTTTATTTTATTTTATTTTGCTGATTTTGCAATTGTCAACTCGGTGCTCGATGACTGGTATCCTGCCATACCCTATGGTGTGTTGCAAAGATCTACTGCTCACTAATCAAATTTTTTATGATTTACTCAAAAGAAGATAAAGAAATGATTTGCCATTAAATTTAGACTAAAACGTGACGGACATGTTCCACTGTGTCACAGGTTTAACCACGTGTGTGCTGTCTGCACTGTTATTATGCCTGCATGTTTTTCGCGTGTTGACTCGCAGCAAGTGTGCATACCGTGCGTCTGCTCAGTTCAGAAATAGTCCCAGAATAGCACAGTATTTTCTGTGGTCTCTTGTGCTGCAGCAGTAGTCTGATATCAACCCATACTTTATTTCAGTGGAGGTCTGTGCAGTTGTGCACATGGAGGCATGCTTGTGTGCGTGCTTGTTGGGATTATGAATTTCACAGTGGTTTATGAATGGTATCCCCATGTCTAATGGACTATGTCTGTCAGCCAGGCTCAAAGGCATTAGTCTGCCTCTGCTCTGTCTGACCAGACCAGTTCAGAAACTAGACACTGAGCCATGTGTCCGACTTTTACCACCACAAAATCATAAAGGGTTAATGAAAGTGAATTTATAGGGACTCCTCGACTTGAGCGACACTGTGATTAACCTATGCACAGGAAGTAACACCATTTCTGAGCGCACTTCCTGTAATGCAATGACTGTTTTATGAAGACATTGTTGGCGTTTCTTCTAAATCAGCTGACCTACCATCAGTTTTGTAAAAAAGAGCTCTGTTCTACAGTAGAGACGTACCACATAACCACTTCAACACGTGAGCCTGCAAATAAAACAAAACGTTAAAACAGCAGCTTTCCTACAGCCACTGATGATGATTTATACCAGTTTTGTTTAATTAATCACACACACTCCACAGTGGCGTCTTTCATTTGATTACCATATCACATTGATAAATAAAGACTGAGAACACCACACTGTAGTTGGGCATGTTGGGCCGGCATGGTGTGCGTGAAGACCACTTGAGTGTCTCTGGCAGCTTGAAGGCCACACAATAGCGGATGTGTCTGGCTATGAGTGTATCATTGGCCGGGAGATAGTTGGGCTTTGTTGTCTTCGTCAAGGCTCATTTCTGTCTGCCTGCCCATCCGGCCGTCCTGTGACCACTGGCTGATTTCAGGCTGGCTTTTGATAGGCTAGATAGGTGGCGATCCTTCTGCATTATCTCTGTAAAGATGAGGCGAGGGGGGAGAAACTTGTAGACAGTGTGGAGGGTTTCCCTCAGAGGGTGGGGAGTGTGTGTGAGGTGGATCTTGTCACCTCCTCTAAACAATTTTCTGGGGGGGAAACCCTGAATTTGTTTTTAGCATTGCCAACTTTGAAATTTAGCAGCAGTGAAGCGCTGCAGGCAAGGCTAGATCTACCCATGTTGTGAGGAATTTTCTTATTTTTTTTGATATACATAAAAATTGTATTTGTATTTTTTTGACACATGAAGACATCATCATCATGTTGTCTCTGTACATCTGTCTCTAGACACAGTAAGTCAAGAACAAGACTATGTACCATTAAATCAGGTGGTAAACTGTAGTAGTGCCCGGCCAATATTATCAGCTGATATTGGCCTATCGCAGATAAATCCGCATCAGTGTAGAGTCTTATGTTATATATGTCATCAGATATGTGCTCATATGTAAACTGTTTCTTTTTGCTTTTGGTAACATTGGTGTGAAAAGTTAATTTTTTAATGAATGGTTTACAGATGAAGTGCCTCTCGTCTCTAATCCTTCTCTTGTCTCTTGCAGCTCTACAATGTATGGATGATAAGGCGCCTTGTGTTAACAACGCTACGTGTCTGACCTTTAGCAATGGCACTGGGTACTGCAGGTAAGATTGTCTGGCTGTGATCAAACACCAGACTTTTTTTTTTCAGTTTAACTTGCGCTGTCACCACAACACTGCTAACAATCATGAGAACACAGCACTAAAACACCCCATAAGGGGATTGTTGGATGTGAAAGCCAGTACAGAAATAGGATTTTTTAGATGAACCCCAGCCTGTCCACGGGACCATGAGGTTTTGCTCAGGCACGGAAGAGGGAATAATAGACTGCTCTGTCTGAGTACACCAGTACTGGGAACAATACCAATACACACATTTCCACCTCCAAGATGTTATTTAGGACATTTCAGGGATTTTGTTACTTACTCTCTTGTTGTTACAAAAATTGATAGCTCTAAGTGTTGCCAACATATTTTACCACTGATTTGTTGTTGCTGGGGGATGCCAAGACAATGATGGGACTTTTTAGTACTTGAGAAAGTAACCTATTCAGTATAATTCACGGGAAAAAACAATCTGAAACTTGGCTGATTTGAATTAAAATGACAAGTAGGTTAATCACTCTTACCACACGTATTAGTGTAGCCTTTTGTTTCTGGGCTTGTGCCATGTTGTTGTGGAAACTTGAAATAACCTGCAAGTGAGTCTCTTCTACTACCGGTGGTGCAATCAGACCATTGAGAAAAAGTGCTGCAGAGTAAAGGAGAGCAGTGGTCTGTTTGATCTACGCCTTCCACTTTCTGACAGCTTAGCCTAGTTTGTAATTAAGACTGAGCTATCTTTATAATTGCGTTGCCACTCCCAAGCCAAATTCCCAATGAAAAAACACCATAGTTGGTTCGTGATCCTGATCATATTTCACCAAATGTGATGTGAATCGCGCTGTGTGTCTGTTCCCAGAGCTTTAGGAATTTCAACACTCTGCTACTTCTGTAAATAGCGACGGAGAAAGCAGCATTCCTTAATCAGTGTTTGACATTCCCCCTGTCTAATTGAAGGTTAGTGAGCCATTATACTGCAGGTGCAAATTGTCAGTGTCTGTACTATGTACTGTATACGCAATATTCTTTTATATTCAGTTCTTTAACACGCAGGCAACCGATGAAGTGGCCCCAGGATCTTGATACATCTAGTTAGTTAAGTGTGGCAGCTGCGTTATAAAGTAGTGAAGTGCAGGTGATGGCTGTGCAGGCCGGGCCAGTGATAAAGATGTGATGAAACACAGGCCAGAATGACCTTTTCAAGGACAGCTCACGATAGGCAGCTTTTAATTTTGGAAATGTTACACAGGTGGAGAAAACAAAGTTATATTGTCTTGGTTAGATGATTTTCAAACAACAGGCCCAGATCATCAAGGCTGTTTTTTTTAGTGGTATCAAACAGTCATACAGTACACAGGGCTGGCTTTATGTCAATACTACTGGTATATGTCTCTGAAACAACATTCAAATCCTTTGCTGCCGTTTGCATGTTACATCAAGATGTGCTCCTGGAAATACTTACTACTGTAAATACTACTGTACTGGAAACAGAGCCAGTGTTGAGTACTTGGACAGGTGTATATTTGTCTGTCTGTCTATATGTGGACTGATTTTGTCAGCTGATTATGTCAATGTCATAGACCAGGCAAGACTGAGTCACAAAACTGTACAGGTGTGTAGATGAGATCAAAGATAGGTGTGGTCTGACCCTTATTTGTTGATGTAGTAATGACTATGTTATTACTACCAGTAAAGGTTAGCCGACACCATTAACTGTATGTTCGACCAACAAAATGAGGTGAGGCTTAACTTACTCTTTTGTCTATTAGATATCTCTTGTATTTCCTCTCACTTTTGTCCAGCCAAATTGTCTCCATTCATCAAGATTAAGTCAGTTTTACTTCTCAGCATTAAATGATGATGTTGGTGATAAAAGAACGGCCTCTTGCCCTGAAGACACACAGAGAGGACTCTCATTTTAGAAGAGTCAGCTGACAGAGCGCAGGCCTACTGTTAGACTGATTAACTAGTCAGTCAATTTTCTTTCTTTTTTTTTTCTTCTGCTGTCCACAAGCAAACACGAACACACGCGCACACTCTCGTACACACATATGTGTACACAAATAGACGCACTTGCCTCTGTCTGGACTGTCTGGTTCCCGCTGCTGGTCAAAAGGCTCATTGTTTAAAATCAAATTATGTGTGTCAGTGTATTAAAGGCAGCCGGTTGTAAGTAAACAGTCACTTCGGCCGTTTGGCTCGGAACAGCCTAATTATGTCACATGGCTCTCGTCTGGGATCAGACTGGGAGTAACTGTATAATTAAACATACAATTAATATTGTGTCAGTAAGACCACTGTTAAATCTATTTGCCAAGATACTTGAAGGTATTCTTAGTTTACAATTAGCCAGCCTGGTTTTGAATGTTAAATGTATCCAGTTTATGTGATAACTGGAAATTAATGTTCACACATATTTAGAGGTGAAGACAGAATTATTCCTGTCTGATACTTCCACTTAAAGAGATCTACGTTACAGACGGCGTTGTGTTTTGATTGGCAACAGTATGAGCTCCTGTGCATGTTGTCATTCGCCAACTTGCCACTGGTGTGTCTCTGCAGAGTTCTCATACATCCTGGAAACTCTGGGAAAAAACATAGAAAGACTCTAGTCATACGTATGCATCTGTTGTCCACTTTCCCCCTTTGCTTTGCTACTTTTTTGAGAGACAACAGGGTAAGGAGAGAAAAGAGTAAGTTGCACAAAATAGGATTATGTGTTATGCCTTGAAAATGTCTGCTTTTATAGGAAGCTTGGCTGTCTCATTTTGGACACGAACAATGTTGTGAAAGAGAATTAAGGTACATGGGAGAGGTCGACTAGCAAAGCAGCAGGGCAGGGTTCAGAGAAGCCGTCTAACCGGTGACACTGCAAGCCACCAGCCTAGGGTGTGAAAAAAAAGGTGTGTGTTGTGAATGTGTGGATTTGTGCATGTCATTTGTGCAAGTTTACTTGGGACCTGTTTGTAACGTACATCATTGCTGAAGGGATTCATGAATACTTTCTGATGCAGTATAAAATAAGCACAGAAACAATGGTCCTGTTTGTTAGCCGCAGAGGATTCCTGACACTAACATGGAGTCTGACTCACTGAGGTATTACCTGAACAGTCCGAGCAAGAGTGAGTCTACACACATTATGTTGTCCAAACCCCGTTTTCCTTCGGAACAAGATCCCTTTGTCTGCTGTTGGGCCATGGTGCAAACTGATTAACTCCCCTCCCCAAACAGTGCCTCTTTTTTTCCCCCTTTTCTCTTGCAGTCACTGTCATGTCTTTTATATTTATTTTTAAAAAAAAAAAGAGTGAGGGGGAAGAAAGAGTGTTGTGCAGACCTGCTGCCTGTTTGATCTGACAGGTAGAATTTGCCTGTGGGGCAGACAGAGGAAGAGAAAGGGCCAAATGTAAAGAGGATGTCTCTTTTCAGGTAATTTGAGGAGGAATACCTCGGAGCACAACTTCTTACTAATGATGAGAGAGCGGTGAATGGGGGCAGGGAGACGAGGGAGAAGCAGAGCTGAGAGAGGAGTGTAATTTCCCTCTTGCTACGCCTCCTTCATCAAACTGTCATTCATCCATCCATGCCTCCGTCCCTCCCTCTGCTTCGGGGGTTTAGATGCCTCCAGACAGAACTCACCAGGCATCTTAATCCTCTTCCCACAACCGCGTTATTGTTGAGGTCTTCACCCTTTTGCCTTTATTATTACAGCCATACCTGCTTCATCTCCCATTCAGAGCTGTGTGTTTGCAGAGCTCTGATCTTTTGCTCTGGCTATTGTTATTCATCAGTCTCTTCACTTTGTGTCACCTGTTAACTCACAGAAAGCTCTGGTGCGATTTCACGTCCATCCTTTGTGTTTACTCTGGTATCCCCTTTTTAAAGGGGAGGGCAGGAGGAGAAATTAGTTAAGACCAGCCACTCCTCACACACACAAAAACACACACACACACACACACAGATTTTGACAGGGTTAGGCCTGTGATCCAAACTAAAGTCAACAAACCCTAGAGTAGGAGAACCCACGGCAGTGATTTCCCACTCACACTCTCCAAAGAGTTATCTCCCTCCCACAGCCCAGTTAACAGCTCTCTAGATGTGGTTGGGACTGGAACCACAATGATAAGAGTTTCTTTGTGTATATGTTTGTGTATGTGCTCTGTCTGCGTGTCTATGGAGAGCCAGGGGCACCTTGAGCCTAAGGCGAGTTCACATGGTGGCAAAGAGAGGCCTGAAGTTCATTTAACATGGTCAGGTTCAATATTTGTAAGGTGGAGACGTAACTAATTCTCTGTGTCTTGTGAGTGTGCGTTCAACTGAGGATTATTTGTATTAACATTAATCAACTAAATGTTTAGATTAATCACATTTAATTTGTGAAAAATGGTGTTGTTGATGTCTTCAGATTGTTTGAGAAAAGCAGGAAATCCTCACATTTGAGATGCTATCATCAGCAAGTACTATACTATACTAAAATTGGCAGTGTCTGTTAATATTCTGAGGTTTCCATTGAACTTTGATGACAGACTACGATAAAAGACACAGTCACCACTGCAAACAAACAAACAAAGAAACAAACAAAGAAACAAACAAAGAGTGAAAAACACAAACGTACCACACACACACACACACACACACACACGCATGCCAGGCCGCTTGTAGATCTGGACTCGCTCCCAGAAAGAGGAAGCCTTACAAAACTGTGTGGAATGTTGCAACCAGATCATAAACCCACATACAGTAAGGTGACAAGTGTCTCTCTGTCACACATCGAGGGTTGTGTGGGGTCAAAAGAACCTCAGTTTTGTCGCAAGGTTACACATTGCACATGCAGTGTGATGTAAAGGCCGGTCAGTGTGGGTTTAAGTTGGAAGCGACTGAAATGTGTCAGATGAGTTCAGAAAATGACATGACTAACTTCGAAACACTGAACAAGATGAATTAATCTCTATCTCTCTGCTAGGGGTGCAGGGGTATGCTCAGGGTGGCCTCAGCGTGTCATCGAGCCACCCTTTAGGACTGCCCAAAAAATCCTGGACTGAAAACTGTTTTAACCTCTAACTCCACATTTCAGTAATATATCGTTCAAAGTCTTTTCACATGTTTTCAGCAACTATTTTCCAACATATTTAATGTATTTTGAAAGAAATCTCGGAATTGCCTTTGCACAGACTTTAAGCTCTTATTCAATCCTCACCAGACAAACATCAATGAAATACATCAAAGAAATGCTAAAATATCTTCTTTAATTACCCTCGTATATGCCGCTGTGAAACTCAAAGCAAACTTTAGGAAAAAATAAACAAGCTAGCTGGAAACAAATCTCCCTGGGTGGGCTGTAGCGGTAAATTAAGTAAACGTTAGCAATTCAGGTATTGAATAGGAGTAGAGAAGTAGTGTCTCTAAATCAGTCAGTAGTGGATTATGTATAACATAGATCTAGATATGGAGGTTTTCTATGCCGACAGACCTATTGTTGGAGATTCCTCTTTAGTCAACCACAGAAACAGGATAATGACAGAACAACATAGAGAAGCAGGCACATGCAGTGCTCAGACAGAAAATGGGTCCTGTGCTGTGCACCGCAGCTACTCAGATGAGTCTTTTTGAACATGTTTTTAAACACAGTCTGAGATTTTACCACATGTCCCTAGTTTGGACTCCACCCTGCTCTGCACTTCTTTATTCAGTCTACCCTGATGCTTTTCAGTCTGACTGCCTGGCCTCCTTTTCTCTCAGTATGTCTTGCTCTCTCATTACGTTCCTGGCTTCTTCTTTTTTTTAATCTCTAGCTCGCTGCGCTCTCTTTGTCACTTTATCCACCTTCCTCTTTTTTTTCTCTCTCTATTTTACGTCATTCTTTCAAACTTTTAAACGAAATAACTCTCACACCTCTCTCTGCCTGCTTCCTCTGTCATGTATTTATGCTTCCTCTGCTCTTCTTTGTGAAAACGAAGGGGGGGAAAAACTATGCTGACGAGTGAGGGAGTGGGCAAAACAACCTCCAACCCACTAAAACTACATTGCTAGCAACAATTTAGGTGAAAGATTCATAGTTTCCACACACGAGAAAAGGAACCCCCAGTTGAACCATTGGATCTAAATTTAGGCACATTTGAATTCCCCAATGTAGAACAGGGTTCTTCTCTTCTGTGGCACTCATGTATAGGTCTAAATGGTACAGTGAAGCCAGTCTACCATAGCCTGACCTATCCACACACTACATTTATGTGTGGATAGGTACAAGAGGAAGATCTAGCAGAACTCACTCATTTTCTGATAGGATAAATTTTGTTTTTGGGTGAGTGAATTTCATCAAGGGTGTCCCCAAACTGCCGTAAGCTCACTGCTACTCTTCCTTAAAGGTCCACTGTGTAGAATTTAGTTGCATCTCTTGGTGTATTGCAATCTCCTCACATCACCCTCGCCTCCCTAGTGTAAAAGAAAACGAACATTTGAAAGGCCCTGTTGAGAGTCCGTATTTAGTTTGTCTGTTCTGGGCTACTGTAGAAACACTGTGTTTCAATATGGTGGCCTCCATGGAAGAGGATCTGCTCCCACTGTAGATTGTAGGCTCATTTTTTAAAGTAACAAAAACAAAAATGTTCTTATTTTCATGTGATTATAGATGCACGAAAACATAGTTGTGCATATTATATTCTATGTCTGCTTTATTCTGAAAGTAGAGGCCTCCAATCTTACACACTGGACCCCTAGTGCTGGGGCGGAGGCAGTGAAATAATTTTTAAAAAAGTCATGTTGACTAATATTTAGTAGGTACTTGTTTTTTATTGGTCAGAAAAAAGGGGATGCAAATGAGACAGAAAGGAAGTAGAAAGCACCAGTCAGCTGCATCACTCTTGCTCTCTTTCTTATATGCTTTGCCTTATTTCCTTTAGTTTAATTCTGGAGACGTGATTTGAAGCTTCCTCTTGGGGTCTATGGTAGCCGTAATTTCACCACGCTTTCCTCTGTAAGTCAACTGAGACTCTCTTTTTGTGTACACTAGTAGCAGCAGCCCCCACAGAAATGGTGCTAATGTGGACTTTTCTGAGTCGAGGTAGACTATATAAAAGGTCACACACTGTTGAGATTTTCAATGTATTAGCAAACCAGTCTCTCGGCTCACCATTGAGGTCTAGAAAGTGTTGTACTCTTTGAGTAACATCTAGATGTGATATGACTGAAAGTGCATCTTAATCATCCCAGTGTCTGAATAAGGTTTTTGATTCTACACACATGAGTTTGGTCTCATGTAGAGACTAACAGTCCACATCAGTCTGAGTATATGTGATTTTGTTTACACTTCCTATATAGTGATGCATATTGACGTGAGAGTACTTTCAATCTTATCATCTTGTGATTTGGATTACCATTTCTTTGATGCAAGCACAGTCTGAATGTTTTCTTGAAGCTACAACCACTATACTAAGCCAAGGATTCCTTCCAGATTTACCAAACCGACTGCATAGCCAGTAACGTGTTCTGCACTTGACTTGTGATGTCCATGCATGCACACACAGGACTACAGTACAGTGAATAGGCCACCTATGCTCTAGCCAAGCCAGGGAATGATCCGGGGATTGAAATGTGAGCTGGTTTATGCTCTCCCTCTTTCTCTCTCTCTCTCTCTCACACTGTTTCTCTGTGATGGCCGCAGGGGGAGAGCATGATGGAGTTATTAAGCGTCGCTGAGACTAGAATAGCGGCTGGAGGAGTAGGAGGAGGAGGAGGCGGTGGTGGTGGTGGTGGGGTTGCAGAAGGTGGAGAGGTAGGAGGAGAGAATTAGCACAGAAGAAAAGGGGAATTAAGGATTGGCGCTAGGAGGAGAATGAGAGAGTAGGGGAGCTCGGTACATAGGAATTAGGAATGAAGGAGGTGGGAGACATTACATGAGTGAGTGAGAATGAACCCACCCCTCTCTGCTCGATGAAGCCCCCACGGCCAGCCAGGACAGGCAGAGGTCAGCATGAGGTAGAGGAGAAGAAGAAGGAGGAGGAGGAGGGAGAGAACGAAGGAGAGAGAGAGAGAAAGCGAAGGAGGGGTGTGCGTGAGATGGGGGCGCTAATGTGAACCAGCTGTAGAAACCTGACACCTCGAGAGTGGGTTAGAAATGAGAAGTGGAGGAGTGAGAAAGAGAGGGAAAGAAGGGCTGCAGGAAATTGCACAGAGTAAGAGAAGGATGGAGAAAAGAGGAGGAAAAAAAAAAGTCCTCATGGAGCAAAACAAAGAATCCCATAGATGAATGTGGCTGCAGGAACCCTCTGTGCTGAGCTGTTCATGAAAGTAGATCTGACTGTGTGTGTGTGTGTGTGTGTGTGTGTGTGTGTGTGTGTGTGTGTGTGTGTGTGTGTGTGTGTGTGTGTGTGTGTGTTTGTGTGTGTTAAGACGTCCATTCATTCTTGCGTCGTGTCCCATAATGTAAATATGTCTGAACAATCGCGCCGCTTCCTGTAATATATTCAGTGACAGACTTGTGTGTCAGCATGTTAGGTTATCTCTTCCTCGGTGAGACACCACTCCCTGACATTAATGCGAATCATGCACAGCCTTGTCTGTTTGCCTCGGGCTGGAGTGATACAGCCACAGGCTAATAATGAGCTCTCTATCTTGCTAGTGAAACCTGAAGGACAGGGTAGTATCGTTTCCTGACGCTATGGCATGTGGTTCTGTCAACACTGGTTAGATAGCAGCGATTGAATTTAATAGAGGTTACTATGCATCTTTCCTGTCAGCAAAGTAGCAAATAAGTATTGAAGGGTGGTGTAGAGTTACAGCACGGCTCTATATTACAATTCCTTTTTGTCTTTCTAGTGCACGTTGAGTGATTTCCTAACCAGACGAACTTAAAAGTTGCAAAAGAACTCAAAAAACTTGTAAGCAGTGCAACCAAGTTTCAAATTTCACCCTCCTCACTGAAGTGGCCGTACTTGACATTGAAAATGCGTCTCATATTCCCCTGTCGTTTTAACAATGAAAATGTGTGAAATGTTCCCAGTGAAACGTAAACCTGGCATTAACCTGGACACGGTGTTCTTTGTGTGACAGCCCGCTAATGTGATGTATGTCGCAGGGCACGGGGCCGTGTCATTACTCCTGGAGAGGGGGCGGAGAGGTTGTCCAGGAGAAAAAAAAGAGCAGTCCTAATTCCCAGGACGGGGGGGGGGGGGGGGCGGCTGTGTTGTTGTGATATCATGGCCAAGCTGTGTTTGTGTTTAGAGCGGGGAGGGACAGCTTTGTGTTTGTGTATTTATGTGTGTGTGTTTGTGTGTAGGCATGTGTTTTTGGGGAGTGTGTGTGTGTGGGGGTGGGGGACAGACAGACAGACATGCTGATACAGGGACGGAGACGGGGAAGAGGGAGGGCGGCCGTGTCTAATCTGACGGAGTTGAGGTGAAGAGGCATGAAGTCTGTCTCTCCTTTGAAGATCATAGATCAATAATCTACCATCTGGTTTAACTGTTTATCGTGGATATGGGGATTTGAATGAGATAAACAACATATAAAAGATAAAGCTAGCTGCAATATTCTATGCTTTTGTTACCATCCAAAAAAATTGACTCGACATACAAATGTATGTTCACGATGTGTGCATAAGATGTATCAGCGTTTGGCTACATGAAAACACATTGCTCAGTCTCATGGCGTTGATACAATCCAGTGTTTGTTTTTTTTTGTTGTTGTTTTGGGTACATGTCGGCGGGTTTGATGTATTTTACAATACAACATTTGTGAACCGAATATGTTAGTAAGAGTGGGAATTCGTCACCAGATGTTGTTTGTCGTATTCAAAGAGACACTGCGTGACTCACACGTTTCACAGATGTGATTGATCTGTGAAACTTCTGCCTGGCATGATTCATGACTCTCCTTCTTTCCCATGCGCTCACAACCTAATATCTTCAAGCTGCTTCGGGGTGGAGTAGCCAATAATAAATAAGTGTTAGTAAGCGTCAGACTGAATTTCAAATAAGTCTCCAGTGTTCCCTGTCAGTTTTGTTCTCCCCTTATACGTGCTTAGAGGGCTGTTTATTTGTGAAACAAGCATAATTTTTTCATTTGTAATGGTTATAAAAGAGGGTAACAACTTGTCTGTGCGCGCGTGTGTGTGTTACTGTGTGGTGTATCTCTGCTCTCTTATTATGTTACCTGAACCCCTCTAGGGAGGCAGGTTTAGAGCCCTGTGTAAGAGGCAGCAGGTTGCTCCGTCGCCCACAGTCCCCAGACAGTGTGTCTGCCATGTGTCATGCACACACACACACACACACACACACACACACACACACACACACAATGCAACAGACGGCTGATTAAAATAGCACACACAGGAAGTTACCTGACTAGTACCATTTTTCGCTCTGTAACAAAATAAGATCTCCGACCAAATGCTGTCCCCACATAGAGAACTGGTGCACGAAAGTGGGAGGGACTGTGAAAAAAACCAGAGGAATAGAAAGTGACAAAAGGGATCGTCGTCTCTAATGAGATCCCTGGTGGACATGTTGTGTAATATTGTGATTTCCTCTCCACTGCTCGACATGCGGCTGAATCACTTTACTGAAAAACAAGAAAAAAGAGAAATCGAAAGGAAGGGTTGATGAATAAGCAGAGGAAAAAAGGGGTCACTGACGCAGACAGAGACATAATTTGTAGAGCAAATGGGGTCAAATCGTGATAAACAAGTCTTTTAGTCATACAGCTTACAGTTTTTTTTTGTTTTTTTTTTGTGAATGACTTTCACTTATCAAGAAGAGTTCCTCACCTCACACTGTGGACACATTTATGTAGGTTATAGCATTATTTACTCAGTGTCAGGAGTACTGTTCATCTTTTACATTGCCCCGATACTTGTTGGTGTTTTCTGCTCGTTGTTTTTAAGTTTCTGCCGTCTTTCAGTCAACAACTTCCAGATGTGTCCATCTCACATCCTTCCACTTTTTAGCTTCTTCTTTGCCAGCACTGACCTCAGTTTAACCCCTCCACCAAGCAGCTCAGCTTCCCCATTTGCTCTTACAGGGTTTACGGGTTAACAGCTCAGGGTTTAGAGCTGGTTCTATCTGTGATCTTAGGACTCGTGGTTCAACTCTGGTCTCATCTTAACAGCATCTGTGTGTGTCCGCGCATGAGCTTGTACTATAAATAGCTTCCTATATCTCTTGGGATAAAAACATTAAATTATTGCAGTCAGTTAACCATTTAACATATGAATTAATAGTTTGAGTAAGTTTCTCTTCGCGCACAGCCCTACTTAGGGATGTGGTTCACCAATGGCAAGACTGTGTATTATACAGTAGTGTGTACCTGTGCTGGTTCACTTGTTTCTTTGATGTGTGTGTACTACAGGATTCTTGTGCAGATGTTACTCTATTACGCTATCAATGCTGTTGTCTGATGTGGTGTGTTACGTGCACCTGACTGAAACTCATTCCTTTGTTTTGTTTGTTTGTTTCTCTGTGCTCACACACACACACACACACACACACACACACACACACACGTATTTGTTTAGCTCATCTTTCAACTTTATTGTCTGTATTGAGGGCTGATTAGGTTTAAATCCTTGTGAGTCCCTTTGCATGCGCCATCATTGATTTCTGTGTTTTTGTTGTGTGTGTGTGTGTGTGTCCAGGTGTGCGCCAGGCTTTCTGGGTGAGTACTGCCACCATAAGGACCCGTGTCAACCTGGCTACTGCCTGAATGGAGGGAACTGCTCTGTGTTCATGTCCACCGGTGTACCTGTACCAGGCAGCGCCACCTGCACCTGCCCTCTTGGCTACACCGGACAGCACTGCCAAACTCCCCAGAACTCCACGTGTTACCCCAACAACCCCTGTGCCAACAGAGGAGTCTGCACCCTGCTGTCCCTCGACAACTACAAATGCGAGTGCGCCAGAGGATGGGCAGGTGGGCTACTGTTTAATCACCCCACAGGAGTTTGTCACTGTGTCATTTGTTTTAAACATCCTGAACTCTTTTTCTGTTTGATCGCTGTTTTTCAGCCATCTGTGAATTTAAATTTTTTGGTTTAATCAGTTTATGTTAGACCATGATTCAAGGAACTAGTGGCTTCTTGGTGCAACTGTGTAACAGTATATGTATAATGATAAAAACTCTTTTCTGGTATTAAAATAAGAAATTTAGAGGACACTGACTGCTGTCATGCGATAACTGCAAATACATTCTAGAGACGGCTAAACAGTATGCAAATCTAGTTTGTCCTGAAAATAACACAGGCAACAATAACAAAAACAATGTGATTAAAAAAAGTGTTTGAGATAACCACAAACACATACCCGTCACTGGCTTGCTATCTTTTCTTGTAGTATCAAAGCCGTAAGTCTACACAGATGCTGCCATTGATAAATGGCACATAGGATAGCCAAAGCACTAACGCTCTGCTCCTCTCCTCTCCTTCCTTTTCATTCCCAGGGCCACGGTGTGAGCACGAGGACAGCTGTCTGTCTAGTCCCTGTGCCAACGGTGGAACATGCAGCTCTCTGTCTGGTGGTAGCTACACATGTTCATGTCCTCCTGGCTACACAGGTCCTCGCTGCCTTAATGACACAAATGAATGTGCTGCCACACCATCCATATGCCAGAATGAAGGAACATGCATCAACACCCCTGGCTCTTACAAGTGAGAATCTAGTTTTTAATAACCAAATGTCTACTATCATTTTTTTTATTTAAAATGTTTTAAATAAAACAGCTTGAATTCATGAAGACTGAATGAAATGGGCTCTGTCATTGTTACAGGTGTAACTGTGCCTTGGGGTTCACTGGCAAACACTGTGAAAGCTCATACATCCCTTGCTCACCTTCACCGTGTCAAAATGGAGGCACCTGCCACCAGAGCTCTGAAACCAGCTACTCATGCCACTGCCTCCCAGGTAGGAGGATTTTAAAAAGGCTTAAACTAATTCAGAGTACAAAAAAGTTAACCAAGCACCACACAGAAGGAAAGAGAGAGAAAGAAAGCACGAAATGGAAATTTAAGGGAATGAAAGAGAAAAAGAGTGACAGTGTAACTGTTTTGTTACATTGTGTTGTTTGAGGTGCAAACAGTCTGATCCTGTTGGCTGTGTTGTATTTGACACACTGTACTGTCAGTCTGCTACAGTTAGCAAGTATACACAACAAACACACAGCTGCTGTTAATACACTACCAGGACATATCATCATACACAAGCGAACATCATACCACAGCTCATGCATTTGAGTGCATGTCTTCCCTAATGGACATATAAATAAAACAATAAACAGATAAAAATTAAACGTCTCTTTCTTTCATTTGTGCCAGGTTTCAACGGGACCAACTGCGAGAACAACATTGATGACTGCCCCGGTCATCAGTGTGCCAATGGAGGAACCTGTATGGATGGAGTCAACACCTACAATTGCCAGTGTCCTCCAGAGTGGACTGGTAAGGGCTTTGTGGGTGTGGTTGTTTGTGTATTTTGTTTGCGAGATATTAAGGGTTTTCCTCATGCGTGTGAAGTGGACTTAAAACATTTAAAAAATGCAGTATCTTAGTGGCCGTTCAGCCCTACATATGAACAACTCCACGGGCTGTGTTGTTGGGAGTGTTTTTATGAGGTATCTATGAGGCATGAAATGGGAATGTACACTACACATATTTGATTGTCCACCGCAGCGCTTGCTGGATGACATCGCTCTGCGGTCTGGTAGAAGTTGGTGCCAGGTTCAACTCTTTTTTTTTTTTGTGCTGGAATGGGAAAGCTAAAGTCAGTCTGAACACGGCAGTCTCTAAAAAGAGTATTTGTATGCCTTCTCTACCTTTTCACCTTCTAGACATTCTAACTGTCAGTTTGAAATGGCTTTTCTATTTTCAAGTCTTTTCGACTGAGAAGTTTAGTGTAACAGTCGGGGGAAAAAAAATTGTGCTCCGATCAGTGACAAGTAGTTTGCATACTTTCATGTTGTCTGGTTTGATATTGTACTTCCTGCATATTCTTCTGTACTGAATCTTGATCCTTCGGCCTGTACTTCACACAAGGTGTGTCTGTGCTAACACACGTGTGTGTGTGTGTGGCATATGCAAGCTCCATTTACAAAGCAAACATGCATACATCAGCTTACTTGGACCTCTCTGAGTTTACTTAACACTAATCCAGCCATTTCCCACATCTACAAAAAAACAAAAAACAAAACAGAGCTTCCCAAATAAGATGGTAAGCATCTAAAAAAAAAAAATTCTCTCCTCTTCCTGTCCACCCCTCTACCTCTCCACAGGTCAGCACTGTACAGAAGATGTGAACGAGTGTCGCCTGCAGCCAAACACTTGCCAGAACGGAGGTACCTGCAGCAACCTGATCGGCGGCTATGTCTGCGTGTGTGTTAATGGCTGGAGTGGACCCGACTGCTCTGAAAACATCGACGACTGTGCTACATCGATGTGCAGCAAAGGCTCTACATGCATCGACCGCGTGGCGTCCTTCGTCTGTCTCTGCCCCCACGGAAAGACGGGTAGGCCAGTAGTTAGAAACCACACACAGAATAAATAACTAAAAACTAAAACCAAAACTAAAATGCTAACTTCAAAACAAACTGAATAGTTGCTGTTATAGTTTAGGATCATTGTTTACAACTGGAAAAAGAGAAGCAAAAACAAAAACATTTAAGAAAAAGGCACTGAATGTGATCCATGTCAAATAGACAAATACACTAATTACACCACAGAATAGATTTGCATGCGCAGTCGACTGATTAGTGACACATTATTGAATTTGGGTTAAGCTTCTCCTTAATTAACTGTAGCAAATTTGTATTGAGTCATGCTTTATTGTCTCCTGTGTTGGAGATTCTCTGGAGGCATTTTACTTTTCACTCATTTGTGTTGCTTCTGTCCAGGCTTGCTCTGCCATAGAGATGACGCCTGTATCAGTAACCCCTGTAGAGAGGGCTCCCAGTGTGACACCAACCCCATCA
Organism: Argyrosomus regius; assembly: GCA_946959425.1. Classification (NCBI taxonomy): domain Eukaryota; kingdom Metazoa; phylum Chordata; class Actinopteri; family Sciaenidae; genus Argyrosomus; species Argyrosomus regius. Next base: position 11,679,729 of record OX336888.1, on the reverse strand, counting down.
GTGGCATGTTCAACTGTAACTGTCCACCTGGATACATAGGCAGCACCTGCAACATTGACAGAGACGAATGCAGCATTGGTAAGAAAGAGAAAGTCCTAAACACATGTGTACTGTACTGTTATGATCTGTTCTGCTTTCAATCGTGCCTCCTTCCTCTTCATCATCATCAGGTACCAACCCTTGCGAGCACGGTGGTCAGTGTGTGAACACTGATGGCTCCTTCACATGTAACTGTGTCAGGGGTTATGCCGGGCCGCGCTGCGAACAAGATGTCAACGAGTGTGCTTCATCCCCCTGCCAGAACGATGGAACATGTCTGGATCGCATTGGGGACTACACCTGCATCTGCATGCCCGGTATGAGAATATAAATTATCTTCAGTTTTAATCTATTTTATCACATATTCTCACCCAGATAATCTTTAGTTAGAGAGATTGTCCCCTGCAGTCAGTAAAAGTAAAACGGATAACTGCTTGGATAACTCCACAATCATCTCAAAAAACGGCACCGAACCCCCCACAATTGCTTGCAGGGCGCTGCTCTGGGTGGTTGCCCATCACTCCACCATCTCTCTCCACATTTGCATGTGTGTGTGTGTATTTCGGGTTAAAATGCATGTAAAACAGAGTGAAAAAAGAATTTCCCCTCAAGGGATTAATAAAAGTATCTCTTCTTCTTTAAAACACTTTAGAAACACTGACTGAAGTCGATAAAAACTTGTTTCTTGTCATGCATGCAGGATTCGAGGGGATTCATTGTGAGATAGAGGTGAATGAGTGCATCAGCTCCCCCTGCCTGAACCAGGGTAAATGCCTGGACCACGTCAGCCGCTTTGTCTGCGAGTGCCCGGCAGGTCGGTATACAAGAAGCTGTGTAATTTTCATTTCCACCCGCTCAAAGTGAAAATGAACTGGCTCAAGAAGTCAGGTGCCGATTTTAAAACTATCCTCCTCATCATTCTGTTTTCAGGCTTCAGCGGTGAAATGTGCCAGATAGACATCGATGAGTGTTCCAGCACACCCTGTTTAAATGGGGCCAAGTGTATCGACCGACCCAACGGATATGATTGTGAATGTGCTGAAGGTAAAAGGGAATAACCATACACATGCCTGCACTGCTGGTGCATTATAACAACAGAGGCATCTGATGCTGATGCTATAGTCTTTGTTATTGTTCTAAAAATAAAATGTCCTCCCCCAGGCTTCACGGGTCCACTCTGTGAGAAGAACATCAATGACTGCGTACCTGAGCCATGCCACCACGGTGTGTGTAAAGATGGCATCGCCACCTTCTCCTGTGAGTGCGATCCTGGATACACAGGCTCCATCTGTAATATCCAGGTTCAGGAGTGCCACAGCAACCCTTGTCAGAACCGAGGACGCTGCATTGACCTGGTCAACGCCTACCAGTGTAACTGCCCACAGGGAACCACAGGTAGGTACTCGGTGTGTTAATTCCATTTGACATGTAGTACGTAAATTATGTAAGCAGTTGTGTAAGTGGGATTAGATGTTTGGGGGCCCGCGTTGTACAAAGAGACAAACTTTCACAACATGAGACATGATACAAAGCAAGTCACTCGGAAACTTCCTTCCTTAAAACAAAACTCTGCTCTGCTTGACATCTGGTTGCTATAGTAACCACACAGTCTATCAAACACAAGACTTTATTTGAGTTCTAGTTCCTCCGACACACAACACAGTTTCACTGACGTGTAATTTAACTCAACATAACCTTATTTTGAAAGTATCTGAGACATAATCCGCTATCCGCAATAATGTGGACCCCCCCCCCCCCCCCCCACACACACACACACACACACACACACACAGTAATAATAAACACACACACACACACACACACACATACATCTAGAGCTTCCTGTATAGCTTTCAATGTAAAGTATAAGCGCTCTATGTGCGCATGTGTGTGTGTTTAGCAGTCACAAGTCTGGGTCGAGCGGTGCTAACCCACGTTGCTCTGAGGATTAGCAGGCTCAGATCAGTATGTTGTACCAGCCCGAGGCCTGGTACTGAAGTCTGTACTGTCCTCACTTTACCAAAACTGCCGTCAGGTCACCCTGTCAGGTCTCACTTTCAGGTTTCATGCCCTGATTTCTCCTCCTCTGACGTGCCTTGTTCTCTCTTTCTTTGTCTAGTTCTCTCTTTTTATCTCACCCCCTCTTTCTGTTTATTCTTTCTTGCTCTTCTCCCACTTTAACAGTTTTGACTGTGAGTCGTAGCAGCCCTCTGCTATAGTAAAAGTCTGTCTGCGTTTTTTGGTTTCTCATGTCTTGCTGAACTCAAATTTTTATGGAGTCATACTCCCTCTGGTGGCGAATGAGTCACATTTTGTAATGGCCACTTGATTGAATTGGAACTCCTGTGACTTTTGATGTGCTACATGTAAATCTCAGCACAGGCAGATAAAATGATTATTATTTATATAAGCTGTCTGTTGTAACTCTGAGTTTTTATTTTGTCTACTCAGGGGTGAACTGCGAGAACAATGAAGATGACTGTGCCAGCAACCCCTGTGAGTACGGAGAGTGCCAGGACGGCATTAACGAGTACAAATGCGTGTGCGCTCCAGGATATACAGGTATGTTTTGATAGAAACCCCATTAAAGTCAATGTGATAACAGTATGAAATATTTCAGAAATGAGGCAGGGTAAAACTAATTCCCTCTGCATTGCTCTCCAATAGGAGTTAAATGTGATGTGGAGATCAACGAGTGTAACTCAAACCCATGTATGAGTGGAGGAACTTGCGTGAACAAGGTCAACGGGTTCGACTGCCTGTGCCCACCGAGCACCCACGGCCCTCTGTGCCTCTCTGGGACAGACCACTGTGCTCCTCAGCCCTGTGTGCACGGAGAATGTATTGAACAGCAACACGGGTAAGTTAACATGAGTTGATATACACCAGGTATGAAATGCTAGTGGGAATTTAAAAGATCCATACAGTAAAACAGTTTGGCCAACAGCCAGTTTTGACAATAGTGCTTCCCTTTACACGATTTAGATGTGAAGGCCTCCTACAGTTAGAAAATATCTTCCAGCCTGCATCAATTTCCAAAATTGCCCCTGCAAACCATTAAAACGTGCAGCATCAGCATAACTATGTGCATATAATAAAGTTATAATCCAAGTAAAAGCCTGCTGTTTTTACTATGCAGCTAATTCCACATTTTAAACCCGTGCATGTCTTTATTTTGTTTAAAGGTTCCATTGTGACTGTGAAGCTGGCTGGGTGGGACAATACTGTGAGCAGGAAAAGGATGAGTGCCAGCCCAGTCCATGCCAAAACGGCGGCACCTGTGTGGATCGTCACAATGGCTACACCTGTCAGTGCCATCCTGGATTCAGAGGTAATAATAACAATAATGGTTATTGTGATTATGTTTCTCATATTTCATTTTAAAAAAATCAAAAATAAATATCTGAATCATCTCTCATTAGGTGTAAACTGTGAGAAGAACATAGATGAATGTGCATCTGGGCCCTGTCTGCACCAAGGCATTTGTATAGATGGAGTCAACAGTTACACCTGCCAGTGTAGTCCACCATTCACAGGTTAGTTACATCACACTTCCACCACATCAAGATAGTCTTGTTAGCATAGCATGGCCAACTGAACACATAATTTTACAATTCACTTGTTTTTTATCAGTACTCACTATGTGTGCTATGTTAAAACAGGTAAACACTGTGAGGTGGAGCAGGTTCCCTGCGCCTCTCATCCGTGTGAGAGTGGCGGAGTGTGTCGTCCATCTGCAGACTACACCTCTTACACCTGTCGATGTCCCGCTGGCTGGCAAGGTATGTGTGTGTCTGATTGAAGTCCTGTCTATTGCTAGATTGAGGCCGTGCTAATATCCGTTTGTTTGTTCACAATTGTGTAGGTACACGCTGCACCGAGGACGTGAACGAATGCAAAAAGAACCCTTGCAAAAATGGCGGTAATTGCATAAACAGCCAGGGCAGCTACAGGTGTACATGTCGACCTGGATACAGCGGACACAACTGTCAGATAGATATTGACGACTGTTCACCCAGTGAGTCACACTTTGACTAATTCAGTCACTTTTATCAGCTGTACACCCAATGATTCCTGTACCTCTGTGTTTATGATGCCTATGTGATATTTGATGTACATATAGATATAGAGAGGTCTTAAAGGTCAAACAACCTTGTTAAAACTGATGAAGCTGATTGCTATTTAAATAAAATGTTTGTTCATGGACCGCCTCTTAACCCCCCTCTGTAGACCCGTGTTTGAATGGAGGCTCTTGTGTGGACGACGTTGGGAGCTTCTCCTGCGACTGCCGCGCAGGTTTTGAAGGGGAGCGCTGCGAGGCCGAGGTAGACGAGTGCGCCAGCCAGCCATGCAGGAACGGTGCCGTGTGCCGGGACTACGTCAACAGCTTTGTATGCGAGTGCCGAGCAGGCTTCGACGGAATCCTGTGTGAACACAACATCCTTGAATGCACTGTGAGGTGAGCCATAAAACAAGTGTTTTATTATCATGCTCAATTGTTCTGCTCTTCTGCAATGAGTTCTTCTTGGAAGAAAGAAGTTGAACTTTAAGATCTTCAAGGCCTGTGTTGTATTTTTAAAGTATGTCTCAGCACTCCAGACAGGGTGACAGATTAATCACTACTTTCTTTATCTCCTTCCCCCCAGCTCCTGTCTGAATAATGGGACTTGTATTGATGACATCAACACCTTCTCTTGCCGATGCCGTCCTGGTTTTTACGGGACGTTCTGTGAGTACGAGAAAAATGAGTGTGACTCTCAGCCCTGTAAGAATGGAGGCACCTGCACTGATGGCCTGGGCACCTACCGCTGCACCTGCCCTGTAGGGTACAACGGACAGAACTGCCAGGTAAAGTGTACAGAGCAGGTAACGAGTGTGAGCTGGGTCAATTTGTGGTAAAAAGCCATTTAATAAGCCATTTGCTTACATTTACAGAGAGTACATAGAGTGTTGTATGCCTATATTCTTTGCATTTTAAAGCCTGTATAAATACAAATTGACCAAAGTAGAAGAAATGACATGAACATGAACATGCACAAAGCTGAGTGCTCACATTGAATGTAGTGTAATTTCTTCAACGTTAACTCTGTCTTACCTTTTTTTGTATGCAGAACTATGTGAACCTGTGCAGCCAGGTGCGTTGTCACAACAGTGGCACCTGCTCTCAAACAGCAGCAACCTCCTGGACCTGCCACTGCTCAGTGGGATGGACGGGACTTTACTGCGACGTCCCAAACATGTCATGTCAGGACTTTGCAGCGAGGAATGGTTAGCATCTACTTCCTGTTGTGTTCTTAAGGAGCAACAATACATTATTTATAATTATAAAATAGATGGTAGATCATCCCCGCTACAGTAATGATGAAAAGTTGCATCCTAACTAAACGTTTACAAATTTTATTTTGTCATATATAAGCATCGTCAGACTCTTATAACAGCCAGTAATTGTTTATGTTCACATTCTTAATTGACTATATCCACCTCCTTTATCAAATTACTGTAGGTATGGAAGTGGAAAGTGTGTGTAAGAACGCCGGGCGGTGCAAGAATGTGGGTAACTCACACAAATGCGAGTGCCAGCCAGGATACACGGGCAGCTACTGTGAAGACATGGTGGATGAGTGCAAGTCAAACCCATGTCGCAATGGAGCTACATGCAAGGACTACCAGGGCACCTACGAGTGTATAGTAAGTAAATTCTCAGCTGTTTGGGTATGGATGCGTTTGTGGCGTGCACAGTTTAAAGTTTGGTGTTAAAAGCACCTGAAACACACCATGAGCTAACCTCTGTCTCTCGTCGTTTTATTGCTCCAGTGTAAACCAGGCTACCAGGGGGTGAACTGTGAGTATGATGTTGATGAATGCCACTCTAAGCCCTGCATGCACGGAGGAACCTGTATCAACCTCATCAACCGATTCAACTGTGTCTGCCCACCTGGAACATATGGTAAGTCTGCATATTGCTTTTAAACATTCATAAAGCAGCTTTGATCCTCCTGTGAATTTGAGATAACATTACGAGTTCCCGCAATGAGAAAGAAATGCTGGATGTATTGTGTATTTTGTATAAAAGGAGAAAACTCACATGATTACCCTGGGATGCCTCTAAAAATAACATTACAAGCTCATAAAATACTATCTTGAAAAGATTTGTTACTTTACTTGATACATACAGTGATATCCGTCTGTTCTCTGCTCTGTAGGCCTCCAGTGTGAAGGGAACGTGGATGACTGTGCCCCGAAGCAAGGCTCCTGGGAACCTCGCTGTCTGAATGGAGGACAGTGTGTGGATGGTGTGGGCCGTTACACGTGCTCCTGCCCCCCAGGATTTGTTGGAGAACACTGTGAGGGGGATCTCAACGAATGCCTGTCTGAGCCCTGCCACTCCCCCGGCAGCCTCGACTGTGTGCAGCTGGTCAACGATTACCAGTGTCGCTGTCGCCTTGGATACACTGGTACATTCAGATTAGCTCCTCACAAGACAAACCTTGCTGGTGGTTTTTTGTACACGTTTGGTAGTTAACACTGCATTTGTTGTCCTGTGTAACTTTCCCTTTTCCCTCGCCTTGTTTCGCCAGGTCGTCACTGCGAGTCCATGGTGAATCTGTGTCTGTCTGAGCCGTGCCACAACAGTGGTGTCTGCTCTATGAACATGAGCTCAGTACATGGCTACGTCTGCTCCTGTTTACCTGTAAGTTTCAGCCCTTTTCTGGTGTCATAACATGGTTTCAATCAATTCCCTATTTCCCTTTTCTATTAATTTCTCAGTGCAGACATGCTTACACGTAGTGATCATGTCATGTTTAGGGTTGTCACAATTTCTCCACCCTGCCTACGTTCACGCGTCCGACACGTCCCAAGAAAGAAATCACAACACTTTAAAGATGGCACAGCGTAGTTCACCAGTGGCCTGCACTTTCACTTTTGAACTTTACACTATGTCCACTGCCGGAGTCAGATTTATATCAAATCTAAGATTGACCCTCGCTGTCCGCCATCATTATGATTATTTACCTAGCTCCGGGTTACTGCTGGTAATATTTATCCATGGTAAGTAGCGTTTGACACAACCCTGCTGTTAAGAATACAGGACGACACTGTTATAACGTTGCATAACCAGGGACTTATTATGCCTCTTCTGGGACAGCAAACACAACACAGCCTTTCAGTAATAATTATGCTTATCTAGTCACGTTACGGCTAATTAAAGTAACTTAACTACCCTTTACAGCATGCAGTTTTCTATGACCGCGTCAGTTTCCTGGGAGAGACACACTTCGCTCAACAAACTTGCTAGACTGCGTCATATATCAGGTTACCCAAAAGGCCACTTTCCTCAAAGATGGACTGGTAGCTGTTTGAAGGCGAGGAAAGTGACTCTCATCTTTGTTTTGTGTTACAGTTGAAACTGAAAAAAACGTTATATTGAAAATTATATCAAATCGTGGAGAATTGTGACACCCCTAGTAACATTATATTCTTAGCAGTGCTGTGCTCACAGTAAAGAAGTTATTAATTGTACATAAAAACACTGAGTGACTTCAGAAGATGGCAGTTTTCCTTCCCTTTTCTCTCATACTACTTAAATCTTTTCACGCTAAATGCTTGTTTTTCTCTTCACTAACCTCTTACTCTGTCTCTTATTCTCATGCTTGCTTCAGAAGGCCACACCATGGCTCAGGTATAGTAGACAAGCAGCAGATTTGTAGGAGAACCTAGATGTAGTTATAGTAGTTTGTTTCATTAAAGCAACGTTTTTTTGGCCCTTTAAAAACATGCACCCAACTCTTGATCTTGAAAAATTTATCATGATCACACCTCATACGTATGTTATATTTTACAGGGTTTTACCGGGTTCAGCTGTGGTGAAATAGAAGGCTACAGTTGTGCAAAGCTACGATGCCAGAATGGTGGGCAATGTGTCGAGTCCCAAGTCGGCCGCCTGTACTGCCAGTGCCAGCCGGGCTTCAGTGGGCCACACTGCGAGAATCAGAATGAACAGAGGTGTCCGACGTGCCAGAACGGAGGAATCTGCATCAAAGACCCATCCAACCAATACCAGTACAGCTGCCGCTGTCCCAAGCACTTCTCCGGACGATTCTGTCAGATCGAACAAAGAACAAGCCCAACAACCCCGATCTGCCCCTATCTGCAGTGCGAGCGGCATTCAGGGGACAGAGTGTGTGATGATCAGTGTAACAACCATGAATGTCAGTGGGACGGAGGAGACTGCTCGCTCAACTGGCAGCAGCCGTGGCTTAACTGCACCGCCAGTGTTCCTTGCTGGGATTTATTTAAGAATGGAAAGTGTGATAAGGAGTGTGACAACCCGGGGTGCCTCTTTGACGGCTTTGAGTGCCAGGAGAAGGAGGAGTGCACGTATGTGACCCTCTTCTTTATTTTCTCATTGCAGTCACAGTTGCCTATACTGTTTTTAAACCAAATCACCAAACTCCCATTCTTCTTATACTGTGTGTTTTCAGTTATGACAGGTACTGCGCTGACCACTACGCTAACGGCAACTGTGACCCGAGCTGCAACAAAGAGGCCTGTGGCTGGGACGGCCTGGACTGTTCTGCTGAGACTCCCCAAGTGGCGGATGGCACACTGATTGTCGTGGTCAGGCTGCAGCCTAAGGAGCTGCTTGGTGACTTGAGGGGTTTCTTGCGCGCCCTGGGAGCCCTGCTGCGCACCAACCTGCGGGTGAAGCTGGATAAAAATAACGAGCCAATGATATTCCCTTGGGTGGAGGAGGAGCAGGGACGACCGGGGACCAGAAGCAAGCGGGAGCTAGATAGGGAGGTTATTGGGTAAGGATAGTTCATGATAAACATAAATTCTGTTATATAATACTCAGTAGCTTGAAATTAACCATGCATCATTATCTGTGTTTGTATTTTTGTCTGTCTGCACAGATCTGTGGTTCACCTGGAAGTCGATAATCGTAAATGTTCCGAGAACTCCGACGACTGTTTCTCCAACACCAATGAGGTCGCGTCCTTCCTCGCAGCAGCGCACATCAAGGCTCAACTGCGGTACCCTCTGGTGGATGTTAAGAGTAAGTTGGCCTGTCACTCAGGGGTTATTAATATTAATATATAATTTAAAAATCTAAATGAAGGCGAAACTGATATTTAGACTTGTCTTCCACAGGTGACCTGACCGTTCCACCTGGGCCACCAATTCCAATGATCCTAGTCGGAGTGGCAGTGGTCATTATTCTGCTCATCCTGGTGCTCGGGATGCTAGCAGCCAAGAGGAAACATAAACATGGTTTCCTGTGGCTGCCCGATGGCTTCTTGGCCAATAAAAATGACAAGAGGAGAGAGCCTGTTGGACAGGATGACTTCGATATGAAGTAAGTGGATATACAGACCAACTGCAGCTTGTGTTAAAAAGTATTTAAAACAAGAAATATGATTAGTGCTGGGTGAGAATTCATACCAAAGTGAAATGTAGGGTTTGTCAGATGATTTGGGGGAAATGTGGGCAGTGAAACCTTCAATTAAGATATTGTAGGTTAAAAGAGGAACAGGTAAATGGCATCAGTAATCAAAACTGGTGTTTGATTGAGTGTAAAACAACGCTTAGCTTTAACGTAGCATGCAATCTGTGTCCTGGAATAAATAAATCTTCTGAGCTTGTTTTTTTTTCTCTCATATCAGGAATTTCAAGACTCAGGATGGAGCCATGATTGATGGAGGTCAGAGTCAGAGATGGCTGGAAGATGAGGTCTCATCCAAGAAACCAAGAGTAAGTGAATTGAGTGAATTGTCCAAATAAAGCTGATGGATGGGAGCAGTTTAAATGAAACTGGGTGAGGAATGTTTGGAACATAAAGAAAGGTTTTTGGTTGTGAATGTTGTTTCAAGTTCTCTTCCTTTTTATAGACCGAAGACAAACCGTTGCTGCCCATCGCCATGGATGGAGGTGTTGACCGAAGGGAGTGGACCCTGCAGCATCGCAAGGCCGCTGACATCACCCTCACTCCCCCTCAAGCCGACCTGGATACTGACTGTCTGGATGTTAACGTCAAGGGACCAGGTGAGAAAAATGCACTTCTTAACATCATAGATCCATGTTCAGACATTCCCTTAATAATGAATGTCTCCTCCCTCAGATGGCTTTACCCCGCTGATGTTGGCGTCGCTGCGTAATGGTGGAGGCCCAGACTGCAGCCTGCACGGAGAAGAGGAGGAAGACAGCGGAGGAGACGAACCAGCACCGAGTGTCATTTCGGACCTGATCACTCAGGGTGCTTCTTTGATGGCTCAGACTGACCGTACAGGAGAAACGGCACTTCACCTGGCTGCTCGCTACGCCAGGGCTGATGCTGCTAAGAGACTACTGGACGCTGGAGCTGACCCCAACGCCCATGACAACATGGGCAGAACTCCGCTGCATGCTGCCGTGGCGGCTGATGCCCAGGGAGTCTTCCAGGTGAGACGCAACTGTTTGATCAGAAGCATTTATGAACGTGAGGTGACTTTAAAATAATTTTATTAGCTGGGTTTACCACCAGTTTCCACTATTGTAGTTACAAATTTATCTAAAGGTATTTCCTATGAAACATAAAATCATCATCACTGTGGTCTGCCATGAATTATTCATCTTGTGTGTCTGTATCTTCTCAGATTCTGATCCGTAACCGTGCAACAGAACTGGATTCCCGCATGAATGATGGCACCACTCCACTGATCCTGGCAGCCAGGCTAGCAGTGGAGGGCATGGTGGAAGAGCTGATCCACTGCCACGCTGACATCAATGCTGTAGACGACCATGGTCAGCAGACTTTTCATATATTTACTCTTCCTGTGAATGGAAGTCTGGTGTATTAATTACAGCATGACATGTACAGTTATTTGGATTACAGTGTTGCTCATATAGAAACTGCACTATGATAAGCTTTCAGATTAGATCCAACCATGCGAATATAAAATGTTAAAGTTAGCCAACCTTAAAGTCGCTGTAATACTTCAGTCCTTTTTAAAAACTCCTGATTAGTGACAGAAAGAAATGTTATTAATGGAATGACACAGAAAAAAATACCAATAAATGTAACTGTAAGTTTGGTGGCCGCTCTGCTGCTCACCTGGTACAGTGCGTACCTGTATCAAAGCTGAGCTCTTACAGCAGTCGCTGCCTCGGTTTGATTCGAGCCCGGACCTTTTACTGCATGTTATGCCCTCCCTCTCTCTCCCCTGCCTTTCCTGTCTCTCTCCAACTATCACAATCTAAATAAAGCAGAAATGTTTTGTTTTGGTTAACATGCTTCTTTGTCTTCTCTCGCTCTCTCCCACCATTTTTAGGCAAATCTGCTCTGCACTGGGCAGCTGCAGTTAATAACGTGGAGGCAACTCTTGTTCTTCTGAAGAATGGAGCCAACCGTGACATGCAAGACAACAAGGTTTGTTCTGGTGTTTTCATTTATGTTATTTTAAACTATCATTAATAATTCTTCAAAAGTAAAAAATAAAGTACAAGTGAGTGTACTGAAAGAAATCACATGTAAAAAGTAGTATCTGTATAAAACTGGATTTTATTCAGAGATTTATTTCCAAAATGCATAAAGTAAATAGAGATTACACACAAAAAAGATCTTTTCTCTCAAACTACTCCTGTAAGGACACCCCGGTAGCTCACCTGGTAGATCGTTTGCCCATGTATCAGGACTAAAGTCCTCTGTCTCTCCGCTGAATTTCCTGTTGATCTCTCAGGCTGTCACTGTACACCTGTATTACCAAATATAATAATCTCACTTGTCTGCCGTTGATCTGAATGATTAGTCCAAACATTTTATTCAATATATGTTAATATTGTCTCAATAGGTGCTCTGCTCCTATCTCAGTGGAAATGAATGTAATCAGAAACCCTAATCTCTATAATGAGATATTTGCATATATATCAGGTTTGAGTGTGCTTCGGTTGCAACAGTTAGTCTGGAGAGGAAAAGAGGCAGAACACATTGGCTATCGTCTGATAGGTTTCACTTTTTATCAGCTTAAATCTGCAACTACTAGCAGATATCTGTTTACAGAGGTCAGCAGAAATGTGTCGTACTCATCATTCTTGCATTAAGTTGCTAATTGAACTGCAGGGGAAGCCCAGATATCCTTTATACATTTTCTGAATATCCACTGACCACACCAAAAACCAAGAAACACTGGCCTTTGACAATAGATGACTGGTTTCAAATTGTCCCAACGCATCTCTGAAAAACCCCCACAACATTTCAAAGATGGCACAGTGTGGCCCATTGGGATCCTGCAGCTGTGCTTGATGTTGCACAAACAACGTGTCAGCAAACATAACACACAGCCTTAAAGTCTGTACTCCTCTGTGACTGCTGCGAAGTGCTGGCACCGAGAGAGACTCAATTCCCACAACAAATCTGCTACGTCACATATTAGGGTTCAGTTCACCCACCTTCCTTAAAGAGGGGCTGATGGAGTGAGGAAAGTCAAGCTGTTGTTGTAAAGTACCCTCTTCTATTTTTTTTAATCATACATTTTCATTTCCTGTTTCCTTCAGGAGGAGACGCCACTGTTTCTTGCAGCGAGAGAAGGAAGCTTCGAGGCGGCTCAGGTTCTCCTCGACCACTACTCCAACCGTGACATCACCGATCACCTGGATCGGCTGCCCCGCGACACTGCGCAGGAGCGCATGCATCACGATATAGTGCGTCTGCTGGACCAGTACAATTTGGTTCACAGTCCACACAATGGGCCTAATCACATGGGTGGAGGAGGAAACTCCTCTGTTATGTGCGGGGCCAACGGAGCAGGTTTCATTGGCATGCGACCCGGGCCGCAGGGGAAGAAGAGCAGGAGGGGCGGAGGTGGAGCGAAGGTGGGAGGCGTTGGCGGGGGAGCTAAGGAGCTGAAAGACATGAAGGCGAAGAGAAGAAAGAAGCCTGCTGGAGGTGACACGTCGGGGGTGGTTGCTGGAGTGGGAGGAGGAAGTGCAGGAGGTGCAGGAGGAGGGAGCGCGAATGGCGTGAAGGCAGCAGGAGGACTTCCAGAGAGCTCCGTCACCATGTCACCAGTTGACTCTCTGGAATCGCCGCACTCGTACACAGGCGACGTGTCTGGCACCGTCTCCACCACAGCGAACTCCCCTCCGCTCCTGAGCAGCCCGACCTCCAGGCCAATGCTGCCCCCCGTCAGCCACATGCTGGGACAGCAGCAGGGCTGGGTCGGCATGACGAAGCACGGTTACAGCGGCCACATGTTCGGCCTTGTACAGCACCAGATGGGCGGATCTCACCCTGGCATGGGCCAACACCACAGCCAGGGCCCGATGCTGACTCCCATGAACGTCACCATGAGCAGAGAGCAGCTGCCACCCATTGTCACGTTCCAGATGATGGCGCCCGGAGGAGGCCAGGCCATGCTGAAGCAATCTCAGCCCGGGCAGGTACAGGTCACACAGTCCCAGGGGCAGAACCAGAATCAGAGTCACTCCCAGCAGGGGCCGGGCCACCTCCACTGCTCCCAGAGTATGATGTACCAGATCCCTGAGCAGATGAGCATGGCGCATGGGCTCCCCCACACCCTGCAGCACGCCCACACCATCAGCCACGGAGGCCACGGAGGGATCGAGGGCCAGTCTCGGCCGCTACCTTCTTATCCACCCATGCAGAGCCCCGTGGATAAGTACCCCACACCGCCCTCCCAGCACAGTTACACCACCGCCGGCTCAGAGGGCACCACCCCCGGCCACTCTGCCCACCCACCCAGTGAGCACCCGTATCTCACCCCTTCACCCGAGTCCCCGGACCCTTGGTCGTCCTCTTCGCCACACTCCAACTCGGACTGGTCTGACGTCACCACCAGCCCCACCCCTCTGGGGAACCCCCACCACGCACTGCCGTCTTCACACCACACACACATTCCAGAGCAGGCGCAGCTGCAGCCGCAGTCGCAATCGCAACAGATGCAGCAGGCCTCTCAACAGCCTCCGCTCGGAAACATGCAGGTGTTTGCATAAAGCCGGCCAGAGGGAAGCGTAAACAGACTGACTTTGGGGTTCTGTGTAGTTTTATAACAACACGTACGACGCTTTTCTGACTTCTCTCGTTAATTCTCTTTGTTCGTTCTTCATTATGATAATCGGTCACCTCCCGTTTTACGTTTTCTTCTCCTCTTTGCACTTAAGAAAACTGTGTGTATAGTTTCTAAAACGTTGTTGAGTATTATCAGCCAGAAAGCAAGAGTTCTCAATACCAAAAAAAAAAAGCGTGGCGTTAGCTGTCTGTCACAAATCAGTTTTCCACGTAGTGCCTTCGATCCCAGCTGAGCGCGCTCTGCTCTCTGTCGGCCAAGTCGAGACTTTTTTTTCTTTTCGGCCTTTGGCACCCAAACACAAACTGTTTATTGAGGGATCATCGAGGAACTGCTGACCAGATGGCGGCCAGCTGGTATTGCATCAGAAAAACAGACCGTTGAGATGGACACTGAGACGGGGCAGAGGACGCTCTGCGTTGGAGGACATTGTCATTTTGTTCTGCTATATGCTATCCTTATTTTTTGTTTAATGTAATAAACCTGCCAATACTAACTCCTCATTGAAACCATTCACTCTACTTTTTTTTAATACGATGGGTCACATTCAGTCGATGCTTTAATTCAGCAAAACTACCTAGTTGTTGCCTTGTTGTTTTTTTTACTCATGCATTTTTTTTTTAATGTGTCAAAGGGGGAATTTGATAAAATGCTGATGCGACAGAAAGACAAACTAGAAAGACAAACAACAAGAAAATGACAGATTATATAGAAATGCTCACAGATGCATCTACGCTCTACACTTTAGGGCGTTTGTCTGTCAGCAAATGCAGTAAATAAATTCACCTGCACAGCGTATCGCCCGTGTCCTGTTACAAAAGAGTTGATTTGAGAATTTTGTTTTAGATGCAGTTACATGGTGTTTCTCGCCACAGACGGTGCCACTATACTTCACGTGTCGTTGAGGGATTCATTCAGAAGCTTGACTAACTTTATGCAAATACATACAGAAGTTTTAGTATGTTGTATGATGAAATGTACATAGACTTACAGCACATTCTGCTTGTTATTACTGAGCTCGATTTGGCGCAGACGCGTCGACTTTTTTAAAAAATGTCTGCGTCTTTTTTTTATATGAATTCTGTTCGCACTTCTTGAATGATTCTGAATGTTACAGAGTTGCGTGGTTTTACCTTTAAACCGACTCTTTCTAAGCGTTTTTCTCTCTTCCAAAATCATTTAACCAGTTTTGCCTTTTTGCTTAACTACAATCAGTGTATCTGTGCACCTTTTTCTTTTTTTTTTATCGTCATGATTCATAAACCAAGTCTGGAGGTGAGTGAGGTTTAAAGTATTTCTTTTTTTTTTGTCTTCCTTCTTAAAGTTGATGTTGATCATAGCTTTGTGTGACTGCTCTGTAAACACAGACAATCATTCACTGTTTTAATTTTGAAACTTCAAAAAGGAACGTCAGTGTCTCTAAGACCAAATTCATTTTTATTTTCTACCAAAAAATTCACATCTTGTCCACTTTTTGTCAGCTGTTGCCCTCGTTTTAATTAGTGTTGTGGTGAGACACACAGGTCTGATACCGAGACACGTTTTGGTTTGAATTACTACTGCAGGTGTCTGTGAACAAACCAAATCATTCATGTTTCATCAATAATCCCAGTACCTTTTTATCTCTGTACTTGACGATGTCCCTGCAGTTTCACGAAACACAGACACTGTACATTGAGGTGTCACACAGCATTTTTACTAAAGAATTAAGCATGTCAGTTCCTGTTCATATGCAAGGCCACGTGTCTATGTTCTGTATATAAAATGTTTTTGTTTTTTTTAAAATTGTACTTTCCTCTGTTAACCAAATAGCCTATAATATACATGCCATATGAAGTAGTTGTCACCATGTTTGTATAAGGTAGAACTAAAACTGATGATGAAATATGTTTGTCTGTTGCAAAAAAACCAAATGATCAACCAAAATGTGCTTCCTGAAATAAAGCCCAGATCTTCATAGATTTTTGCACTCATGTCTTTTTTTTTTTAAATACACTGTTTTTTGTTTGTCAACAGGTTCAAACACAGTGCAGCAACTTGATTCAATCAGTGAATTTTACAGTTCACACAGGGTGTCCGCGGGGTATTAAAAAGTATTAAAAGGTAGTAAATCAACTTGGTGAAATGGTATTGTTTACAGCGTGCATGTGAGCCACACCAGGCCGGGATCTAAACACGGAGCATCGGCGCTAAAGTTTAAAAAGACAAAGTATACTTGACCAAAAACCATAGACCATAAACCCTGTCACGGTACAACTCTTTTGAATATGCCACATGAATATAGGTTTATGGATGGATAAAAAACACCAGTACAACTAAATATGATTTGCCTGTTATGACCTTGAATTTACCTGAAGTATTTTGTGGCTTTTTGCACAATTTAAAACATAAAAACTGTGTTTTTCATTGAATTACTTGACATGCTTTGTCACGATAGATAGATCTATAGATCTACATTATGGAGATTAATAGCAGTGGGCAGTAATGACTTCATGTAGCGGCCGTTTTTACAGAGTAGGTCGTGTGAAATCAGGCATTGTTCTCTCTAAAACCAGCTCCAGGGGCTTCAGAGCAGTCCCTAGCAGAGAGACAGCCGTCTTAATCAGTTTGCTGCTCCACCAACAGACTGAGCTTCCTAAAGAAGTAGAGTCTGCTCTGTCCCTTCCTGTAGACAACCTCAGTGTTGCACTTCCAGTCTGTTGTCAAGGTGCACACTCAGGTTAGACCTAGTCCACAACCATGGACGAGGTGGTTGCTCCCACACCACACCACAAAATGATCAACCAGATCCCTGTACTCAGTCTCCTCCATCACTGATACACCCCACAACTGCAGAGTCACTTGATGACAGGACTCAGAGTGGTGCTGAAAGTCTGAGGTGTACAGTGCCCTACAGCCTCGCAAACTGTGGTCTGTCCGTCAGGTAGTCAGCAACCCACCTGCATCACTTGGAGCTTCTCTCGTAGAAGTGCAGGCTGGATTGTGTTAAAGGCACTTGAAGACAGGTAGATGGTGTCAACGGTTGGCGAACTGCAGCAGATTTAGGGAGGTGGTCACCTGAGGTCTGAGATAGCCCAAAACCAGTCTCCCCAAGGACTGTCACAATGTGGGACATTAAGGATTGAGTCATTGAGGACAGACTGATGAGACTTATTTGGGACTGAAACAAGGCAGGATGTCTTCCACAGTATGGGAACCTTCTCCTGCAACGGGCTGAAGAACCCACCAATCACGGCCCGCGGTTAGATTTCATGCGGCCCGAAGCTTAATTTTTATAATATATTATTTATGGCCTGCTAGGATTGTCAGATACTGTATGGCTGGTAGATTTGTTTTTTTTGGTTGACATAACGAAGCATTTGAGTGCGCTACACGTTACCCTCAAAGGACATAACTGCTGGTGTTATATATCTGTAGCTGTGACACAAAATATTACTTTCTGAATGATTTTGTTAAAGACAAGAGCAAGAGTGACACATTTTAAACTTAAAGGCTTAAATTACTCATAATAAGTCATATCTAGAATGAACATGAGGTTCAGATTTGTATCAACTTCATGCAAATTTAACGTATTCCATACAGTTTATTATGTGTTATCTGACTGCAGACGTGAAAGAAAGGAAGAACTGGTTTTTAGATTTGTTCACGCCTGACTGGCTTAGATTTGGTGACATTGCCATTAAAAAAAAAAGGGAAAAAAAAGATAATTGTGACAATGAAAACAAAATTGTTACAGAACATTTGTTTGTAACTTTTATTGGTCATTTCTCCATTTTTAAAATGTTATTATTGGCCCCCGGGCATCTTCACATTGTCAAACCTGGCCCTCTTTAAAAGAAGACATCTAACACAGGGGTCTTCAACCAGGGGTCCGTGACCCCTATAGGGGGTCCACAGAGGTACTGCAGGGTGTCCACCAATTTTTGTCATAATAAATGACAATTTTCACCAAAATAATTTGTGAGAATTAAAAAATAAAAAAAAATAAAAAATGATATTAAGTAAACTGCCATTAATTTGCAATAATAAGCTACTTTAAATAACTTTAAATAAATGATTCCATTATGCATGAACGTTTTATCAGTCGTAAACACATGTAGGATAATAACCCGGTATATAAATAGGTTAATAAGGTGAAATAAAAGGTGAATAAAGTAAATATAAAAGTTATTTTTAGGCCAGGCTTAAAATGTGACACGCACACAAAAATAATGAATTACATGTGGGGGTCTCTGCTCTGTTTGTCTCTCTGAAAAAGGTTGAAGACCTCTGATGTAACAGTTATATAAATAAATCCGGGTGGTGCTGTTCACTGCCGGTCCATCGGGGTGGCGCTGCCTCACACAGGAAGCTTTGACACGAAGACGAGGAAGAAATCTATACACGGAAGTCCTGCAGGATTTTTTTTTCTTACATGCATGAGATTTGTCTCTTGTTTGTGGACTCTCTCGGTGTAATTCACCTCTTTTCTTTGACGGTGAGTTGAACCGTGTTGACGCTTAAAGATGGGACGGCCGGCGTGGAGACCTCTGATGAGATAATGTGCGGTTAATCGGCAGACGGTTGAGATCCAGTCCGGGTCAATGGACGCCAGGACCTGCTGAAGTGCTGCTGCTGTTTTGACAGCTGGGGTTGGAGCCTCCAGTACCTGGTCTGTGTGCCGGACAGAGAGAGCCAGCTAAAGGAGGGACAAGACCCGAGATTTAAAGAGTAAAACGAGGGGTTAGTTTTATGTAGAGACGGAAATCTACGACAGGGAAGTCTGTTTGAAAGCGGAGCTGAAGAAAAGACAGAAACAGCTCCTCTGACCTCTGTTTGTTTAGGCTGTGAGTAAATAAAAACTCATTTTATTTCTAAAAATCTTCCTCATGTTTCTCTCCCTGACTGCTTATTTATATCCACATCCCCCCCCCCCCCCTTTCTTGTGTCCAGCTCCCCACCGACCCCTGGTCATGGCCTCATCCCGGCTGAAGTACCTCTCTCTGGGCGTGCTGGTGTTCCAGACCACCTCCCTGGTGCTCACCATGCGGTACTCCCGCACCCTGCAGGCTGAAGGCCCTCGGTACCTGGCCTCCTCAGCTGTGGTGGTGGCCGAGGTCATGAAGATCCTGGCCTGTGTGCTGCTCGTCTTCAAGGAGCACAGTGAGTGCACCTGGGCACGATGCCAGTCACATTTAACCATTAACAGGGCTGACACTTAATCCATTATCTTCATTGTAGTATAATAATCCAATGTAGTGTTTTTATTGATTTATTCTGAGGGCTATAAGGTGTCAGACAGTGGTGAAAATGAGCACCACAAGCTGTAGTACTGTCCAACACCCTGAAAATGACATTAAAGTTGATATAAAAGCAGCAAAATTAATATTTGAGGAGCAGCTTATGTTTTTTTTCCCTCTTTGCTCAATTGATTTATCGGTTTGTCAGCCCTAAGCATGAAAAATGTAATGCTAATATTCATAAAACTACACAAGTAGCACTCAAATATTACACAAAAAAGCAATAGCTGATGTAAATTATAAAATATAACAAGGTCAAGCAATAAAAGCTAGTGCTGGATATTACTGAAATGTTTTAATAAGCTGAGTTCATCGTATCGAGGAGAAAACATTTATTTTCTTTGTGCAGTTAGTCCAAAAGTCTCACAGTGTCGTCTGAACACAAGCAACCGCTCAAGAACTTATATAATAATTTACTGTCTAAAATTGGTGAATCCAAAACTGTCTGATCAAGTTTTTCAAGTTTCCTGCTCAGACTAAAAATAGCCCGTACTGTATGTATTGTCGTTGGGGAAGCTAATTCTGTATTAAGGTCTGTGGATCGGGTTTATCAGGTTTCCCCGATCTCACTGAAGCAAAACATAATGTGAGGGCATCGATTCAGCGCTGTGTCTTTCTTTGAGTTACACTCATCCTAGTGTCTGACGTAAAAAGCAGGTTCGCTGAATTATCTATAAAACCTGGAAGCCGCTCAGATCCGAAACCTGGACTGATCTAACAAGAACCATTACATTACATCACATTTAGTCATTTAGCTTTTATCTAAAACAACTTACAAAAAAGGGAAACAGTCAAGGTACAGTGCGACAAGGACATGTTAGTGCAGCATGAAGTCCTACTCGCATAGAAACAAGCAACAGTTTGAGAGGGAGGATAGATTTATCATCTCCAGTTGTTGGTAGTGCTAGGAGAGGAGGTACTCTCTGAAGAGCTGGGTCTTCAGGAGGCTTTTGAAGGTAGAGAGGGACGCCTCTGATCTGGGAGGACGTTCCACCAACGGGGAACAACAGATGAGAAAAGTTTGGATTGACCTGAGCCAGACGTCATTCATTGGAGGAGCGTAATGGTCAGGAGGTAACATATGCCTGTATAAGGGCATCCAAGTAGGTGGGTGCAGAACTGAAAACTATAGTTCTACTACTGTAGGTAAGCATTAGGGATTTGAACTTAATGTGTGCCGCTACAGGTAGCCAGTGGAGCTCGCTGAGCAGCAGGTAACGTGCCCTCTGACATTAAGCAGTAAACCTGCTCCCCAGGCGACAGGAAAATACAGAAAGTGACCACTTTACTCAGTCATCTTTGTTTTCATTCCTCAGGTTACAGCATGCGAGCTCTGAACAGCGTCCTGCGTCAGGAAATCGTCCACAAACCCGTAGAAACACTGAAGCTTGCGATCCCGTCTGGGATCTACACACTGCAGAACAACCTGCTGTACGTCGCCTTGTCCAACCTGGACGCAGCCACCTACCAGGTACAGCAGAGGGCGGGATGGGAGCTTAACGAAGAGACTCGCACAGGAACTGATCTTTCCGAGCCACTTAGCAATTAGCACATCCTTGTTCATGGATCGTTTACAGTTTTCTCACTTTGTCTCCATCAGGTGACATACCAGCTGAAGATCCTGACCACAGCTCTGTTCTCAGTGTCGATGCTGGGCCGCAGGCTGGGCGTCTACCAGTGGCTCTCACTGCTGATTCTTATGGCTGGAGTGGCTCTCGTGCAGGTCCGGTACAGCTTTATGTCTGTTTACTACTCGTAGAAATGTATAGATGCAGATCTTCTAAAAGATCTTCTAAAAACTAGATACGATGATACAAATGCTCTCTTGCTGCAGCCTCTCGAATGTGAGAATATTTGCTAATAAGTTTGGTAAGAGCTACAGCAACACATACTCAAGATTGTTAGGACTTTTTCTACTAGTGTGACAGTCAGACTAGAACTGGATACCAGACCTGTAGATGGTGTCTACTCAGTCCAACGAGGATTGCATGCCTGGTGCATACACTCAAAAGCTTCAGAGTTACCTCCCTGCACAGTATTGTTTCATCTGTTGGCCCCGCCCGTGAGTTCCTGCTCGGCCCAGAGATTTTACACACTTTTATTTGCTCAAGGAGGGTTTCACAAACATAAATCCCGGATCAAGAATTCATAATAGAAAGAGTCATAATTGACATTGTTTGCACTTCTAGTGTGTCAACAGACATCTCTTTTATAATGTTGGTCTGCATCAGACCTACATAAACCTTTTTATTCAGCATTTCTGTGATACTTTTTCCCCAGTTAGGATACCTGCATGTATTTACTCTTCGTGTGCACGGTGAAGTTAAAGAAGTTTTTCATTTTTTTAAACACTTCCACACGTTTCTTTCTCAGAGCAGCCACATTTGAATAGATGATGTTTAGTTTCAGGGACACGGTGTGCTTACGAAATGCTGTAGTTGTTTATTCTGGTCTAACTGTTCCTTCAGGAGAGAGATAGCCAGTACGCCAATAATTCACTCCAGAGTTTGCTAGTCGAACCTTTCTTTCTGATTACCGACTGCGGAGCTGGAAAACCAGGATAGATTTGTGTCGACTTTAAATTTCTCCACGGTTTGGTCATTCTCAGCATGTTCCTTCTACTTCTTGTTATATATCTGTACTTATTTACTCAGCCCCTCCTGAAGAAAATCCATCTTGTTAGAGAGGAAGAAAGAGAGTTTGGCCAGTTCTGTAGGTGTCACTTTGTCTAATTAAGCATTTACTCAGCTGTGTGTTGGGAGCGTTCCCATTTTTACATTTAATTATTGTGTGATCTCTAATTTCTTCTCGTGGCCAGATAAAGAAAAGAAACTCTTACTCTCAGTGGGAGTTCTCTCTCTGTGTGTGAAGGTTAAATAAATAAAAGATAATGAGGCCCTGAACTTGGAACATCAAATAAATATTGGCTACCAGCGGTTACGGGGGATGTGCTGATGAATGATGAAGTGTTGACTGTCGTGATATCACCTCCTCCTCCTCCTCCTCCTCCTTGGCAAAACAAAGAAAATGCCAGTCAGTTATAATCACACCGGATGTGATCTTAATATTGTCTGAGCTCAGACAGACGCACAATGAAAGAGGAGGATAAATCTACAGGATCAGACAGGTAGAAGCATTTACTCCCAAACTGTATAACCAAGCTGTTTATCCATGACACCTCCGTAAGGCTCCAATAACAGACCATCACATCAGATATGTTATTAACACACAGCCGTAGCACATATCCTGTTTGCAAACACCTACAAACGGATAAACAAGCGAAAAAGCCAGCATGAATCTGCTAAGAATGAATTGTTTTAATGTAATGTAACATCTCCACTGTTCGTTTTCAAGGTTTATGCTGTTAGTTCTCACTCAGCGGGGTTTGTTTTGTCGTAACTATAGAGGTGGAAGGCAAACAGTGTCTTGTTCCAAAACTTATAGAAATGATCTTTACCAAACAATGAAAAAGTGCAGCAGCTACAACAATACTTTTCTTACTTTGCACAACCAGAGATCATCATCTTTTTTTTATTATTTTTTTTATTCCCCTCCTGCATTAACACGCCTTTTCCTGCTTACTGCAGCACATAACGCAGGAACTCACACTCTGCAGTATTTTTACAACTTGGCAAAGTTGTGAAGATGCCTTTGTGTGAATTTCAGGTACCCAGCATTATAGATTCAGAGAGATCCAAGTGGGATTGTTCAGACCTTACTAAGAACATACTCGCAGAAGATTCATCAGTTTTATGATAGGAACCGTTTCCTTCGACAGTTTGTGCTTACATGTTCTGTTTTGGCGTCGTCTCTGTACACCGAAGGAGTTTGACATTTTGAGAAATATGTTGATTCACTTTCTTGCCAAGAGCTTAATAAGAAAATCAATACCACTCTCATATCTGTCCCTTAAAGGTCCACTGTGTCAGATTTAAGAGACTCTATTTATAGAATATGTCAGAAATGTAATATATGATGCACAACTTTGTTTTAATTAGTGTATAATCACCTGGAAATAATAGAATGAGCCTTTTATATAGGACGCCACGGCTCCTCTTCCATGGATGTCCGCCATGTTCCAGTAGGCCAAACTAAACTGTCTCTAGTCAGGCCATTGTGAGTTTTTCACCATCATATTTTTATCATTCTTTGGTATTTTTCAAAAGCCGAAGTCAAGAAATGTTGAGAACAAATCTGGTCGCGAAGCTGAGCCGATTATGGAAGTAAACTGACCAGAAGAAGTAAGTACTGTTTTCTGTTGAGTATAAACGTGAGGGTGTTTCCACATATCTGCGACCTTTTTCTTGTTTTTTCTGTGTGTTGATCTTTAAGAATAAACAATCTTGCTGGGCTGCCTTTTCTCCAGACCGTCTCTTGGCTCCTCTTTTTGGCCAACGCAGTTTCTCCCTCACATTGGTAATGGGAGGGCGAGTGGAGGGGGTTGCAATCTGCTACTACACCTCTAGATGGCACAAAATCCTACACACTCAAACTTTAAATATCAGGCTACAGCTAGCAGAGGGTTAATTTAGCTTAGCACTAACACTGGAAACGGGGGGAAACAGCTAGCCTGGCCCAAGGATTAATATTTCGACTAGCTTTCAACCACACCTTGCAGTCTTCCTCAGTGGATTTTAGTAGACAGCTTCTGGGATGACTTTTAGTCCTGTGATGAAAGCTGATGTATCTCCATCATCTGAGGAGAACCACTGGATGCAGTTGAAGCATCTAAAAGAAGAAAAACAGTCTACTGTTTCCAAGAACAAGAATAAACTTTCAAGCTCAAGCTTCATTGTAATCCAAAGTGTTTGTCTTGTGTCTGCAGTGGCCCTCTGAGTCCTCAGCGACCCCGGAGAAGGAGGCCCTCTCCGCAGGCTCCCAGTTTGTCGGTGTGACAGCGGTTCTGGTGGCGTGCTGCTCCAGCGGGTTCGCTGGTGTCTACTTTGAGAAGATCCTAAAGGAGAGCAAACAGAGCGTCTGGGTCCGCAACATTCAGCTAGGTCAGTGTTCATCAGTCTGCCCAATCAGTCTTGAACAGCTGTTCTTACGTATAAAATATAATTAAATGCACTGGAAACTAATGTTTAATGTTCATTTGATCAATGCACGTCCATCAATAATGTTGCGAGGTGTTGTTGAACAGATTGAAAAAGGCTGTTTCTGAAGCAAGCTTATGTGTGTGTTTGTGTGTGTGTGTGTGTGTGTGCAGTTTCCTTTGGTCCCTGCACAGAAAGCCAGCTGGGCTTTTTACCTCCGATATGTTTCTGTTAAGATGAATGTTCCTGTCTAATTTATTTTTACCCCGGAGCGTGTGAAGCATGTGTTAAAGTCTCCTGCGATTGCCGGTGTGAGCTCGGAGCTTTTTCACCTGCATTAAATGTTGGAACCTAGATCTGCAACAAGAGCGGTGACGAAAGTGCTGTGTGTTTTTATTATGTCGTCGCTGTTGCCGTTGGTTGTAAGTGTGGTACAAGAACATGTGGAGTGTTGATCTGACAAAACAAGCAATTTGAAGGTGTCACCTTCTGTTCTTGAAAGATGTTGGGCTTTTTTTTTTTTTTTACAACAGTTAAAATAAGAGGAAACATAACTGAAAATGAAATTGTTATTTACAGCCTTAATAGAAAATAGGAGATACAAGCACAGTAGCAATAGTTCGGGGGAAAAGGTTTATTTGCCTTCTTGTTAAGAGTTAGATGAGAAGATACCACTCTCGTGTTGGTACACCAAGTAGGAAACAATAGCCGGGAAAGGTTTAGCCTTAGATTAGCTGACTTTAAAAGAGTTGAAACAGGATGACACAGTTCTGTCTGAAGGTAACAAACCCCTTCATCAACACGTTATAGCTGGTCTGCTTAATCATCAGCGTCAATTTGTGGTTTCATGGATATGTGCCGGAGTATTTCACAGTCAGACCAAGCAGTAACCTTCGTGGCTGTGAAGTGAAGCGTATGCAGAAGTGCCAAAAACTGCAGTTCCTCAAACGTCCACTTGAGGCTGGCTACAGAACGAGTCAATCTCCATAAGCCCCCATGTTAAAATGTCCAACTTCACAGCAGAAATAAACACGTTTACAGCCTGGTACAAAAAACAGTTTTGGTCTCTATAGCTAATTTCCCTGTTCATGACAACTGTACTGAGTCTGAATTTTTATAGAACTCACTTGCTCAAATTATATTGAAGCTTAAAGTTATGCAGAATTAACAGCGTGGCTACTTCGATTGACAGATCGGTGCCGTTACAGATGGCTTGTTTGAGCACCCAGGCGTCATTCAGGCTACAGGTCCGCCAACTAAATTTGCCTCTGAGCACAAAGTCTTGGTCTGAGTTTCTCTCTTGAACTCGGTTAGAAAAGTTCAGTGTTATTTGAATGCGTAGTTTTTCTTCTGTGTGTGTTTCCAGGGATGTTCGGCCTTGTGTTCGGCCTCTTTGGGATGCTGGCCTACGATGGAGAGAGGGTGAAGGAGTCGGGAATGTTCCAGGGATACAACACGATCACCTGGACTGTCGTGGCGCTGCAGGTAATGCTCCCTCCACTGCCAGCTTTCCACCAAAACTGTCAAATATATTATCGAGCCTCTTGGGTAATAGAGTTTTTATTTCACGGATCAGGCTCCCCGTCGGCCCGTACAGGTCATGCCTTCGTCCATCTGTGTCTGTGTGTTTGTTGTTTCTCCAGGCGCTGGGTGGTCTGGTCATAGCAGCGGTCATCAAGTATGCAGACAACATCCTCAAGGGCTTTGCTACATCGCTCTCCATCATCCTGTCAACGCTCATATCGTACTTCTGGCTACAGGACTTCGACCCCACTGGGTAGAGGATACTCTCACTGCTTCTCTCTGTCTTTTGTGTCTTTTGTTTTTATTTCTCACAATCACTATTTCCCAAGCTGACGTTGTTGTCTGCTGTCGTCCACAGCGTGTTTTTCTTGGGGGCCATTTTGGTCATCGTGGCCACTTTCTTGTACGGCTACGAAGGCAAGCCGTCCCCCAACCCCAGCAGGGCGTAGGACACTCACGGCTGACACGACAGCAGCGGTAGGAGGTCCTGTTGAAGCGTCAAGACGTGGAGGGTAAAAGCAGGACAAGAGGGCTGGAGGAAAAGAAGGGGAAAGGTCTTTAACGTATATTGTGATCACAAAAAGGAGGAGACAGAGCAGAGGAGGAGTAGGAAGAGGAGGAGGTAAGCAGGTTGGGAACTGAAGATGGGGAGGTTAAAAACAAAACAAAAAAAAAAAAGCACAATGCTGTGATGGGTCTCACACACCAAAAGTGCCTCAGCTGAGAACGGTAACCAGTGAGAGAAGAAAACTGCTTATGAATATCGCTGTAGAGAAAAAGCCTGGCTGCCACACCTCCAGATCTGGAGAGAGATTCTTGACAGGACCGACTGATTGTTTTCATTAAGAGCCTGTTTGACTGCCAGTCACTGTTACTGCCACATCGCTCACACCTGTACAGTAAAAAGTTTAAGAGGCAGACAGGCAGGAGTTTCTAAAGCTTCTTCAAGACCATATTTTTTAGATGTAGCGTGCCAAGCCCACGCTGAAGGCTTGTTCACATTAGAGCTGCAGTATTTAATGCTCTTTTTTTTTTTTGGTCCCACTTTGAGCTCTGAAAGCACATTTTAGGCCATTTTTCCCCTCCCTGAAATGAGCCTTCCCAGCTGATGTTTACTCTAAAGCTGTGTACAATACTGCAAGCTGTAACAATCAAATGGTCAAGCTTAGCGTTAAGTCTGCTGCAGAGGTAGGATTTGTACACAGTTTAAGAGACCTGTCTGCCTGGGAGGCGCACTCGGGGCAAAAAAAAAAACTGAACAAATCAATGCACCGCGAGCCGTTCAGACACAGGTAGTCGACGTGACCATAACTAGTATTGTTTCCTTAATCACGGCTCTCACGTTGGGTTCTGTTCAGCTATTTTTGGAAACGGTTTTTGTTGCCAAGCAACATATAGTCACTGATATGTCTTTGATAACATACAGCGCGTCTCCATGACAGAACTGTTACTGTAGGACTCTGGTCTGTCTGTGTCTGGTGGAGTTTAATGTTTGACAGTAATCTGGGTGTATGAGTGAACTGTTACAGGAACAAACTAATCAAACTCTACAGAAATACTGTTCTGGGTCGTAACAGGGGTTATCAATCGAAGGGAAAAGTTTGATTATGTGGTGAAGATTTAAAAAAAAAAAAAAAAATCACGTTAACCTTGAGTGTAAATAATAGCACCATTTTTAAATTGTAATCTATGAATCTCAATGAATTGTCTGTTTAACTTATTCATTCATTAATTAGACTTTTCTAAGCCACTGATTACAAACTTCCTGTGTTTGTGTAACAATATATTCTTTTGATTTTGTGGCAAAGTTTAAAAAAAAAAAAGAAATCTTGAATGTGGCCCGGCTAAGTCTGAACTGACTGATTTGCTGATACTGATTTACAACAGACATATTCGAGGCATTATTTACTCAGAAAGGAACGTTGGATTGTACGTTTTGACTGGTGTTTTTCTTCTGAAACTTTTGTTCTTTTCTTGGGATAAAGCGGGTATAATTAATAACTTTATTATTTTAATTACCAATATGTGAATCTTTTATAAAAGAAACATGTTTCCTTTAACTTTTCTGAATGTGTTATTGCTTCGTGTCTCTCCTCCTCTATCTTTTCTACACTAAAACACACACATTAATATCTCGAACTGCTAAAATTAAAAGGCATCTAAATGGTGTCTGATGCCTAATTTGATACTTGGCATGTTGCGTTAGCGCTGCGAAACAACCTGAATAAATTCACACTTTCATATTTTTGGCATTTGTTTTAATGAGTTTAAAAACACTGCATGCAAAAGCCAGACAGTCTGAGAGAAAGGACTGTAACACACCAAGAGTTTCATGTCCTTCATGTTATAACACTGCAAAACACAGTCAACCCTAACCAATAACTGCATCACACTCCAGTCAATCAGTAGAACAAGTAGGAATTAACGAGTCAAGCTCCTCATGAAGGGCCATGTACTGCTCTACCCTCGAGTCCTCAGGCACATCTGTTACTGTAAAAGACACTTGAGGCCCTGATACACGCAGACAGAAGACTGTGTGACCTCGTGGTCAAGTAGAAATGTGTTTTTTTTTTCGCTAACACTTTATTTTTACGTGTGAAAAAGTGTTCGCCTCAATCCTCTGAATAAAATCGCAGATCACCTACTTTAATTCTCCAGTTAAAAGTGCTGCTCGAGATGTTTCCCTTGATTGTCAACGTGGGCTCTCAGATGCTGTTTGCCTCACTAACTGCTCCTGTGTCATGGCTACAATAGGCTTGTTGTTGAGAAATCCAGTATCCATGCCCTCTATACGATGAGGCCGTGCAACAGACTAAAGCTAAAAAACAAAACACTCCTTCCGGTGATCACCGCTTTAGTGTCGCTCTAAAATGAGGTGTGTATGTGTGTGTTTGTGTGTGTGAAGGCTCGTTCGATTTGCACCAGGAATAATGAGCAGCATTGTGTAAGATATCGTGATTACGTCCTCCGTCTCTCTTCATCTCTGTCTCATCTGAACCAGCTCAGCACTTCAGCATGACCTGTTTCACTGGCCCATTGAGTGTGTACCGTTAGAAATACAGCGTACAGACCTGCATGGAAAACAATAAGCAACGCTTGCAGATTCAACGTGATCGTGAAATGTTCTGTAAGCTGCACTCCGGTTATGAGTCCTCATATAAAAACAAATTTTTATAAAAGATCAGAAATGACACGACACTGTATGTCTGAGTAAACCAAATACTGCACCAAACTTTAAAGGCTCAGTTCACCCAAATCACAACAAACTTTTTTACTTCTATCAGAATCAAGCCTTGTAGATAGTTTGTTTTATTCCTGCAGATTTTCAAATATCTGTAGCAAGTTTCTACCTCCACCCAATACAATTGAGGTAAAGCGAATGCTTTCATGCCATGTCAATATTGTCATGAAATTTGGCTCAGATAAGAGAAATAATAATACCTTTGCTCATGAACAGACTTTTCTTCTAGCGTGATTATTGATCAGTACATTTTCTACCTGCAAACAGAGATTCCCATTCCCACTAAGTGCTAATTAGCTAATTATCAGCATGCCAGCGTGCTAAACTAAGATAATGAATGAACAAATATGCTGTTTGCTAAACATCAGCATGTTAGAGTTTAGCTCCGAGCTTTGCGGTATCTTAAGTGCAGCTGCTAGCGCAAGTGTAGCGTTGTTTAAATGCAGTTTTTCAAAGCTGTGGTCACATATTCATTCGTCTTCATTGTTTTTGGTTGAGAGGCAGAAATCTTACTGACAGATATTTCAAAAATCCCCAAAATCTGCATGTCTTGAAGCTGCTAGAAGGAATTTAGAAGAGGTTTTTTGTTTTGTCATTTAGGTGAACTGTCTTCTAGCATAAATACACTCTTTCTTTCACTACAATCTTTGTTCTTGAACGACATATACTGACAGGATAAAGACATATTGTTTCTCTTACAGAGGTCAGACAAAAGTCATGTTTTTTTTTTACTGAAGATGGCTGTCATCTACACAGGCATCGCTGGCTTTCAAAAGGCAGGGAGCGAGAAGCTCCACAGCTTGGATGAACTGGCCATTTGTGTTTGATAAAATAAAAAATAAAAATCCCACTGCAGGGCGCCGTTTAAGCATACCCAAGCTGTGATCTCTACATTATCTGTGATATGTTTAAAAAAATAAAAAAAGCAAAGTAGCTCTGAGGATGCATGTATGTCGACAATCTTTCTGTTTAGAAATGACCCTCCCTGTAGTGTGTGTGTGTGTGTGTGTGTGTGTGTGTGTGTGTGAGGCAGTCTGGTGTGACAAAGCAGCAAGCCCGGACCCAACCCTGGGGCTCCATTATAGAAAACACACAACCAACAAACACATACACACACATGCCTGCACACCCACACTCACATCATCTGTAAAAGTACATCATCCAGTAACATTTCAGCTGATATATTATCGTTATCTCGGTCCGTAGCGGTGTTGTCCTCCTTAAACCTGTGTGACACAAACACTAACACCGTTCCTTGGTTACACTCTTACACAGCACTTTACTGTACAGTACAGAGCAGGCCAGTATTATGTCATCATTAAGGCTGAAGTACCTTTTTAAACAGGGTCTGTATTTAGGCTTGATCATTTTTTCTTTCTGGGCCTGAGTAGCTACAGTACGGGTTTGTGTTAACATCCCAGCACTAATGGCGGATATTCAAAGTTAGCTTTGCTCAGTTGTGCCAGGCTGGAGGTGAAGGCCTGGATACCCAACAGCTCAACAGCACCAGAAGGAGCGACAGACATACTTTCTGGATCGTCAAAGGCAGCGGTGGGGAATTAAGGCAGTTGTCCCCTCAAGATTTTACACGCAAAAAAACTCTGTTTTGTGCCATTGACAGTTCAAGTCTCAGCCTGCTTACAGATCTTATAGTTTTTTTGTCTTCTCATCTGATTGTCTTGTTAGCCGTTTCACTGCAGAAGTGGCCCACTATGATATGATGTAACAAACGGCCAATCAGATGCTCTCAACGCTCTACTTGGGTGGTATGACGACAAGCGGAGGCCCTCTCCTCGGCCTCCACATCAGAACCTGGGCGTCGTTGGCATTGGGCCTCCCCATGGCGTTAGGAGGGATGGGCTCCATGCGGGTCAGAACCCGCGGCTGGTCCTGGTGAACCCGGCCCACCAGCCTGGCTCTGGAGCCCAGAGGCAAGGACGGATCCACTGCAATGTCGACCCTCATCCTCCACTTAATGGTGTGGAGGAGGATCTTTTCCCTGGACGTGGTGTTGAGCGCCACCAGCCAGGTGGTGAAGCTCTGGTCCCTTTTGATGTTAGTCAGTAAGGGCGTGTTGGATTCACTGACCGGCACCGCCCAGGTGACGCTGGGGTAAAAATTGTCATTCATGCTAACGATGAAGCGGGATGGCTTGGAGGTGGGGCCCACTATAGTGACAGTCTCTGTTGTGTTTCCGTACCAGGGGTAGCTCACGCCGTCCGAGTCGCTGATGGCCCTCACCAGACCTTCTCGTAGCTGAGGCAGCTCCCAGCTCGACCTGAGAGGAGACAGACAACAAGGAGAATTCTGGGTAACTGAGTGCTGTTCATCTGAAGCTGTGTTTCACAAACACCTCATATACAGCAGCATAGACAGACTTTAATCAGCTACAGTCAGTTCACACAAGAGACAGGTTTATTCCTAATAAGAAGATTATTTATTAAACTGAACCGGTTTAAGAACCAGAGCTAATTTGGTGTTAAAGGAGCACTCCTAATCTGTATTTCTTATCCCAACATTTCCTGTTTGTGGAAAGAGAGTTTTTGAACCGTTTAATTTGACCTCTGTTTCTATTTTAGCTCATATTTTATTTTAAATTGAAACTTTGTAGTATTTTGATAATATAAAATGTTTTTAAATAATCCATTTCATTTTTAAAAGGTATTTCTGAGATGTACCGCTAGAGAGAGGTCACGTACTACCAGTGGTATGCTTGTACCACAGTTTGCGAACCAGTGATCTGAGGGATAGCTCTGGTGAGAGGTCAGCAGAATTTCTACTGCTGTTAAACCGATAATGCTTTTTTACCAATATAAACTGCAGGTGCATTCTCATGCACGAGTGCAAGCGCCAACAGAAATTTATACAACTATTTTGTTAATTAATTAGCACTTATATTATTAAGAATTTAGGTCATTTATCAGGCAAACTTTCTCAGGTTTCAGCGTCTCAATCTGTGAACATGCTGCTTTTCTCTGAATCTTTACAATTTGAAGATGTCATCTTGTCATTTAACACCAAATTTTGACATGTTTTGACTAAATGATCAATTGAAAACAGTTTAATTAAGAAAGAAAATTATTTATAGTGTCAGCACCACTTTCACAGCACTTAACATTTTAACAAATTAGCAGCCGGTCAATCTAGAAGTTCCACTTGTTTAAAAAAAAGATTTGTGATGAAGTGACTCTTTTATTCACATTTTGATAAAGGATATTTTTCATTTAGAAGGAGGATAACGGAGGTAACACTTCACGTCAGGCTCTAAAATTCTCATCCAGACACAAGCTTACGTCTACAGCAGCCGCCTGTACATGATGTATAGTGGTTCAGTGTGTCAGTGGATTATCATCATCTCTTTGTTGTGCCCAACAGTTTTTTTGTCAGCTGGTGGCCCCCTTCCATCTATTTGTTGTGCTTTCATGACCAATCTGATGACAAGCAACCCTGTAAGCCCCATCCTCTCAACCCTACACCCACCCACTCCCCTAAAACCCAGCAGGATTAAACACCCCCTCACATATGCCCTCCAGATAATATGTGTGTGTGTGTGTGTAAGTCTAGTGGGGTGTGTGTGGGGGAGGATATGTCTCCGTGGGCACAATTTTGAGTGTGAGAGCATCAACTGTTGTTTAGCTCCTTTTAATAGCAGCTTTTCTATTTAGGTGCCAAAGTCACAGGAACAGAATCTGTCGGTGGGCGTTTGAATGAAGGAGGCTGACGAGCGCAGTTAACCTGCTGCGTGCACAAATGCTCCTCTGTGTGATGCACAAGAGTGTACAAGCATGCATGCAAAGCATCACACACACTGCTTTTTATGTGTGTGTGTGTGTGTGTGCGCGCAAGCACGTAACAGGGATGTAATGGGGACGCAGGTGACAGAGTGTGTGAACTCACATGCCGACGTCTCCATAGGTGTTGTAAAATTCCATCTGGGTGCACGCCTGGATCCAGCCCACCACCCACGTCTCATTGCGCGGTATAGGGGGCATCACAATCCGCGCCGAGGCTTTGAAATAGGGCGTCTTGTATCGAAGCACTATGGGCGAGTTCTCCTCAATGACAGTCGGGCAGTGGTCTATGGTGGCGGACAGGTCGTACACCACGATGTTCTCTCGTTTGATGCGTGACTTGTTACAGGCTATGCTCTGGATGCAGCCCATGGCTGTGCAGGTAAAGGTGATGGTCAGGAGCAGCCAAGAGAGCCTGACAGGCCTGGGGAACAGCACTGCTGACCGGGACTCGACCAGTATCAACACTATGAGGCCGTGCATCAGATGAAACTGTAAGGCAAAGGTGGGTGCTACCACGCTGTACGAGGCCCAAGATCAGAATCACAATAAGGCTTCAGTGAGATCACAGGAGCAGGAGTGAGGGACAGCCGGGTCCAGTGAGACCAGGATCCAGGTTCAGGGCACCCGCCCTGCTGATGTACGGGCGCATCAACCAGCTCCAGGGGCTAACCCCGTGCTCTGACCTCCCCGCAGGCTGCAAGCCACAAGAGAGACACCCTGCAGGGATTAATAAAGTATCACATGAATTTTTGATACGGTTATGATTGTATCCTGTCCGCTCACACGGTGCACACTGTCTGTTCCCGTGTGCCCTCTCCTCAAGGATCCGACCCGTCTCTGCTCCTGCTGGAACCCCTGCCCGTAACCTTTGATCCTCTTCTTCCTTCCCCGAGATGTCATGTCACAAGAGGCGTCGGGGGACCGGCGGACACCGGGGCGCCGGCAGGGGGACCCGGTGGTCGGGCGGCGAGGCTTGTTGATGCGGCACTGTACATGAGATGCTGCTGCTGCTGCTGCTGCCGCTGCTGCTGATTATAACCCGAGCGGCGGTGTTACTGTCCGTCATGCCTGTCGACTCGACGGGAGGGAAACCCAGTGAAACCTGGGAGTCCGGTCATCTGTGATGGATGGAGTAAAAAAAAAAAAAAAAAAAAAAAAAAAAAAAACACACACACACACACACACAGGCAAGAAAAAACAGCTTCCTCTTGCGGAGTTAGACGACACAGGCGGGTTGTTCCCGATCTGAACGAGCTGCGAATAAACCGACCGTCAGCATCTGTCACACACTGATGAATCGATGGCGTTATTGGTGATGAGAAAAATCAGACAAACGGTGTCATAGTATCCGTGCAGGGCAGCTCATACGCCGCTCGGCGCATCCTCGTGTGATGAAAGCTGCACGGCGGAGTGTCGCTGTTCAGCCTGCGTGGTGCTGAAGATGCTGCTGAATGGACCAATGAACGGCGGAGGGAGACTGAAGGCGTAGGAGTGCCCGCGTCTGCACACTAGTAGCTTTGCGACCTCCATATTGGAATAATGTTTTCTAATCGCATAAACACGGAGTAGACCCAGATATGGCTTCAGTGGATGTTCTGTGTGTCTTATTGCAAGAGAGGGAAGCAACAGGTAGTGTTTGCCACTTCTCATGATTGATTTGTGGGCGTTTTTAAACACGCTGTGCTCATAAAACATCACTCTTTTATATTATTGTTAATACGTTTTAATAATACACCCTGTAGTTAAATAGAAAGAGATGATGTGTTTCTAATTGTGCAAAGAGAAACATTTGATTGGTTAAAGGTAGTCAGCTGCAAGAGGCATGATGGCACCTTTTCAAAATAAAACCATCACAAGGTATTAATAGCTGTTCCAGTGCACGATCCTCCTCAGCAGGTGGAGTCTGCCAAGTTATTATTGACTATTACTCCATGCTAGCTGTGGAGTGTGAGGGAGTTTTCTGTTCTACCCAGGTTGTGTTCCATTCAGGTCAAACAGAGTCAGGGTGCTGCTGTGGTGCATGTTGGCCCACTAGAACCGGACCTTAATTAATATCATTAGAAACACCTGAGTTGACCCTACTATTTCATGTCAGAAAAAGGTCTATTCTAATCATTGCTATGGTAACCAAGGTCAGAGGATAGGGCTGTCTCAATAGACACAACAGATAGGTACATGATGTAGAAGGCTCTACAGAGTCAGATAACAATGTCGTACCACTGAAGTGTGAACACATTTCCTTGTCTGTAGACTAACGACCATTTAGGGAAAGAGAGTATTCCCTAAATTGTCGCATGTAGACGAGCCAGAGAGGACAACTTCTTCAAAATAGATCTTTTTCACAGCAGCCATTTTAGGATCAACACAGGTGTTTCTAATGATACTAATTAAGGTCCAGTTCCATTTATTGCAGCAGAGCTTTTCCAGTAAGCCAACATGCACCCTGACTCTGTTTAACCTGAATGGAACTGAACCTTAATTAGTATCACTGGAAACACCTGTGTTTACTATTTTACGTCAAATTGGCTTGATCGAACTTCAATAAACCTTTCAGCATAAGACATCTTGGACTCCTGTGCACTAAACTGACCATTGATGAATAAAATTCTCCACAACGTGCTTAAAAGTTGAGATAAAAAAATAAAAAAGAGAGTTCAAGAAACTCAAAGCTCTGAAGTAGATACCAAGTGAATCTTGAGAACTCTGAGATTTTTCTGCCAGCTGCTGTTTTCCGATTGGGCAACAATTAACTGTCAACCTCAATGTGTTAATCTTCATCCTGTGCTGTTAAAACAAAATCACATATTTAAACTGATGACCTGTGACGAGCCCATAGTTACCATCAGTCACATGAGTTATGACAAGAAAACTAAATTTGCTGGACAAATGTTGAGCTTCAGACTGTTCAATACTTTTTAACACACACTAACATAAACACACATAAACCTTACATATTTTTATACTTTGTATGTATGTGCATAAGCATGGTTACATCTACAGAATATGTACTCTGATATACTTTTATATATTTTAGACATACTTAGATCTTTAATTGCACTTTTTTTTCTTTTGTCTTGATGGTTTATGTTTTGTCAGATGTATTGTCGTTATTTCTTGTTCATTCAAACGTTTTTAATTGTTGGAATGATATATAATTATATTATATAATGATCTGATATAAATCTTTTGTGTTTGAATTTTAATTGCAAATATTTATAGAAATACAAGACAAACTATTGTCATATCATTTAACTTTTAAAAATTACAATGCATTCACTGCTGTTTGACTTCATGGTACAAATACGCCAACTTGTTTGGACGTTAGACTCTCTAATATTTGTGGACAAACAAACATAATTTTTGTTTTGCTTTAAACAAAGAGAAGTTATGTTTAGATTTGTTCAAGTTTGAACTTACACTCTTTATGTACATTGTAATGTAATAACGTGTATTACACTTTCAAACTCTTAAGCTGCTCTGGGTTAATGGACAGAAACTGTCACAGCTGTATGAAGCGTCATCACACAGAAAAATGTTCAAAATTACAAATGAACAGAATGAATTATTCTCATTGCACCAAAATTAACTTTGCTGTGCAACTCATAAAAAAACAATGAATCTGACACAAGTTCAAACAGCCCACACACTCACACATACATTCACCCACTCATAGATGAATAATAGTAACAGTGGAAAGACACAAAGGGGATTAAAGCTGCTGTTGCACATGTTCTTAAATGTTATTGTGCTGTGTATGTTTCAATTTGAATTTTCAGGTTTATTTGTCATTGTGCAGGTTAACACAGGGTCAACAAATCTATTATTACATACATATATAATACAAAATATAAAATAGAATATGAAAAATATGTATAGTGTACTGTCTAAGTATGTATACGTGTCTATACGAGTACTGGAAATTAACATACTATATAAATATGATGTACTACTATTTAAAATATTGATAGAAACAGTAAAGTGACATGTGTACACGGTGTAGCAGCAGTGTAGCACTAAGGTGAATAATAATCTAATAAAAGAAAACTCAGTGGAGGCTACAGAGGGAAGTGTTAAGAGCCTTTATTTTGAAAACCAACTGCGCGCTGTCGTCACTTCCGTGTGGCGGCGCAGGCAGGCTGCTGATTCACGCACACAGAAGAGAAACAACGTGCTGCAGTTATAAAACATAAACATGTCACTGACATAAACTGTGGAAACTTAACTACAGTATCTCCTCACAGGTCACCATGGTGAGTACACGATATTTTAAACAACGACTGAGAGGCTCAGAGCAAGGACTTACACATGTGCTAAGCTAAGCTAAGCTAATGGTAACTAGTGTAGCTGAAGTAACTTTATTGTAGCTGAAGTTGATGAGCTCTATATAAAGGCTTATTTTAATTACTCTGTGACACAATGTGACATTATTAAAACTATATAATTAATCAAGTATGTTTTAGATTAGCCCATAATATGTTAAATTAATATGTTATAAGAGCTCTAATCTAAATGTTTTTACAATAAAAACATAATTCATTCATACATAATGTTTACAAAGCCAACTATATGTCACTGAACTATATTTCTATTTGATTTAAGCAGCAATGACAGTGGTAATAATAATAGTTATCCAGCTTGGATGGATTAAACTCTAAACACTAAAATAAAACGTGTTAACTTTATTTAATGATGATTTCCTCCCTGTAGGTCCCCACAGACTTTAAAACCCTGATCCAGAGGTTTTATCACCTTCAGTCTGAGCGGGTAGAGACGTATCAGCTCTTTGACGAGTAAGCTGTCTTCTCATTCCCAGGGATCATTATCCTTCTAGAAGACTGAATTATACGCTCATTAATTTCTGCTTGTGTTTGCCTTGTTGGTGTTTTTGGCTCCAGAGGACATGAGGCCTACTTAAGGACGGGGCCCCATTACGACTTCGACCACTACAGGCAGCTGGTCCATGAGATAACGCAAGCCTTCTGTGGCATCTCCAAAGAAGTGCTGGAGATCAAGGAGAAGCTGCACCATGAGTTTGACCGGCCAGACCTTTCTGAGCACATTGAAAAGCTGCAGAGCAAAGAGAAGCAGAAGCTTGAACTGGTAGGTAAACAGCTCCTGTACACAATAAGAAACATTTCTTATAATAATAAGTTTATATATGATTTAACCTTACATTGACTGTTGATACCCCACTCTGACACCTCTGTTTTGAACATGTACACTGGTTGTCCCGCATATAAAAGGTGGTATAATCAGCAGACTTTTAGATACAGACGAATTATAAATACACACATCTTGCTTCAGGTGAACTAAAGAGACTTGCAAATGTTTGTGAGGCAGTTAATAGATTGATATTTTATTTGGAGGCTAGATGGAAGAATTAATAAACACAAATCAATCTATAAATAAGAGACAAAATTTAAAGAGGATTCATAAATAACGAAGAAAATGTTGAAACCAAGAAAAAAGCTAAACACACACAACACAAGATTTTTTTTGGGAGGGGGCTTTTGAACCTTTATTTTGGGCGGCACAGTGGTGTAGTGATTAGCAATGTTGCCTCGGTTCCTGGTTCCTAGTTAAAAACCTCGGGTTTGGGTTCTCTCTGGGTACTCCGGCTTCCTCCCACAGTCCAAAGACATGCGGTTAATTGGTGACCCTAAAATGACCCGTAGGTGTGAACAGTTGTTTGTCTATGCCCTGTGATGAACTGGTGACTTATCCAGGATGTACCACACCTCTCGCCCCAAAGTCAGCCTCTCCGTGACCCTGATGAGGAGTGGTTACAGAAAATGCATGGATGGATGAACCTTTATTGTATAGTTACAGGAAATTCAGGGGAGAGGGAGGGGATATGACATGCAGCAAATGGGCCACA
Source organism: Argyrosomus regius (assembly GCA_946959425.1). Classification (NCBI taxonomy): domain Eukaryota; kingdom Metazoa; phylum Chordata; class Actinopteri; family Sciaenidae; genus Argyrosomus; species Argyrosomus regius. The sequence continues at coordinate 11,640,875 of OX336888.1, read as the reverse complement.
GGTTGGAATCGAACCCTAGACTGAGCCTTTGTACACAGTGCAGGAGAATAATTTGATTTCTTTTGTTAAACATAAGTGCAGTTTACATTGATCTGTGTGTTGGAGGATTCTTATATTTTTTTTTTCATTTGTGTTCTTTTACTGTTATTAAATATCAGTGTTGGTGTAGTAAAGAGAGATGCAGGATCACAAAAGCATCACGCTGGCCTGGAGGTGTGCAGAAAAACAAGTTGACTTTTATTTGCTCATCAAACAAAGGTAGTCTTTTAACAAAGAAAAACAGGGTGCTGCTCTTCCCATCGCATACAAAAAAAACTGACCAAACTAAAAAACATTCTCAACATATATATATACTCTGATAGGCCTTCTCTCCAGTTCAAACCAGCCTATCAGAGTAGATCTGTAAAAGGGTGAACGGACACGATTAACAATAAAAAAACATAATTACCTTGTTTTGTTTTATTTGTATATCCTTTTATTTCAAATATCCTTTTAATTAACCTGTCATAACTAATGATGTTTAAAATGTGTTACAAGTTCAGACTTTTTTATTTCATGTTTGCTTCAGTTCCTCTGTTTCAACACAAGGAGGCAGAGTTTCTCAGTTTTGCCACTGCCGTGTTAAAGATTCATCTATTCTTTTTATTCTGGCAGATCAGGTCATAAATATTTCAAGCAAACGCCACTTTTGAAGGCAATCTACATGATACTTCTGACTGTATATTTGGTGCTTCTGGACAGAAAAAAACTCATTTCAGTTCAGTTAAAATAATTCAGTGTTTTTAAAGAGCTTCTGTTTCAATTTAGTAACATGAAAGCTGCAGTCTGTCTGTGACACTCAACATGGTTTCAGTGAGCCTGGTGTTAAAATTTTAGCACCTCGGCGCTTCCCGCATTCTTGAGCAGTCACATCTGGTGTTCAGAGGTGATGTGCGGCACTTTTGTATGACGTTTTACACTCCTTTTATAATATCAACTCGACTTCCTTTCTGCCAGTAATGTCATAAAGCTCCTATTATCTTAGAGTTCATCCTCTGTCTCCTCTCCATCCTCCGCTGATGAATGGTTTGCATAAATCTTATCTGATGTGCCTTCTCAACAGACAGCCAAGCTGCAGCTGGCCAGGCAGCGGGCCCAGGATCACCCGGAGGACGAAGACTGTCAAGAAAAGATTCAGGAGATCAAGCACGAGTAAGAGCAGCTATTACCTCCCCTCCGTTTACTGCGTTAGCTCCCTGATGACCCATCCACTCACTCACCATCAACCTGCTGTCTGCTGCAGAACTTCCTGTTTCCTCCTTATTTAACAGACTGTCCTTTGTTACCATTGTAATATCATGAAACTGTCAAAGATATTCACTAATTTGTTCCTTGTCCAGGATCATCAAGAACAAAGAGGCTCTGAGTGAGATCATGCAGGACTTTAAATATGACTCTGAGGAGTCTGATTGACAGGTTGGTCCCCAGGAGGCCCGCCGCCTCCCTCTCACATCACCAGACAGCGGAGCTGACGGATCGACTCGGCTCTGCTGCAACTTCCATCTTGGACTCCTCAGCTGCACTTATCGATCCCCCCCTCTGGCCCCACCCTGCTCGTTGCTGCAGTCTTATTCCACCCAGGGGCCTTTTCACATTCTGGCTTTGTGGGTTCCTGTCTATAGTCATGTGTTTGTGTTAATGCATGCATCAGCAAAAAAAAAAAACAAGAAACAAAAACTTAATGTTGTGAAGTCGTGTAAATAAGGTTAAATATTCCTTGGAGGCTCATCCAGAAATCTTTGTTAACTGTATTTTTTAATAAAAAGAGTTTTTTTTTGTTCTATACATTATACACAGGATTTGTCAGTGACATTATTGGTGCAGTACAACAACATAACTTAGACAAAATCTTTAAATATGAAGTTATAAAAATAAAAACAGTATAAAAGAGACACAGGATATTAATATACATTTTACATGTAGTGAGGCCTTATTTCATGGGGATTCAATTACTGATACGACCAACAGTTGCTGCAGTTTAGAAATATCTGAACAGACCTTTATCACAGCAGCCGTTTTGACGTGAAATAGTAAACAGAGGTGTTACCCGTGATATTAATTAATGGTGAAACAGCGTCAGGGTGCTGCTGCGGTGCATGTTAGCTCACCGGAAAGGCTCTTCTGCATTAAATGGAACCACATGAATGATGAGATGTCTGATTACTGTGTTTAAACAGCTCATTAGTGATTTCACAAATTTAGTTTCCACCCGAACTTGAGCAGAAACAGAAAATTATCTATTAATCGTCAATATTTTGATAAATTTATTATTTTAGCGAAAAGCCTAAAAACTAGTTCTAGTTTCTTCTTTTTTTCTCAGATTTATATGGACAGTTGGACAAAACAGATTTCCTCTTGGCTTTTAGGAAATGTGATTAATTTTTTTACTATTTTCTGACATTTTTTAAATGGAATGATTAATCGATTAACTGAAAAACTAATCAGCAGATTAATCGATGATGAAAATAATCATTAACTGCAGCCCGACACTGACCTAACGGCTTTGAATAGTAATAGAAGTTTGTATTGATAAACTATCCTGGTCATAACGATCATAACAATGTAAATCTCATGTAAAACCACAACGTTTAAATACTTTCTTGGCCTGGAACAATAAGGTCAGGGTTGTTTTGTAGATTTTGTTCTGCTACAATTACTTTTTCTTCTTCCCCAGAATAAAAGTGCAGTTACTGAGGGCCTAAATGTGTTTGTGCAAACAGATCTAACGGACAGATTTGGCCAGCGGAAATGGCAGAAAAAGGGCTGCATTGTCTCACTTCACTTATCTTCCACTCGGGCCCTTTAAACTCAAGTTAAGACTGTATGACCAAACACTGCAATATCCCTCAGGCTGAGGGCGTTGGACCTCTCTCACACAGCCGGGACCCTCGGGGCCAGTTATCTGTCAGTGTTTTCTTGATGCTGTTCTTGAATTAAAAACACCACAGTGGTGCTGAGCGGCGGTGCTATGAATTATCGTCTTGTAGAATCTGAAAGGACAAAAGCAGATGGTTCATACTGGGATAATTCAACGGGAGAAACCATGTAATTTACACAATAATTTCTCTGTCTGGCTGCCACTTTTCTCTTTCTTTGCAGTATCTCTTTTTTTATTCACTATGTATCGCTCCTCAGCACCCTGCTACCTCTCTCTCTCTCTCTCTCTCAAGGTAATCAATGGGAACCTGTCACGGTTTGTGAACAAAGACATTATTCAGGAGACAGCGTGTGCCCTATGAAGCACAAAAACCCAGAGACTGCTGAACTAATTGAGTCAGGTGGAGTGAAGGTTTCTGTGAGTTCGAGGACAGAGCAGCAGAGGATGTGGCTGAAAGCATCTGAACTCCACACAAAGTCACATAAACGCACAGACTATGCCGGAGCTCTGCGTGCCATTTGGCCTGAGTTATTTTTGTGAAAGGGCCTCCTCATGCCAAGAGCAAACAAAACACAAAAGGAACACATTACAGCGGGCTGTTAATTACATTTACATGTCGTTTCTCTTTGTTGTGGGCATCAGCTGAAGATCACAAGTCTACATCGTTAAAATATGTAATAAAAATCAGAGCGCATATCTACTTTTATGCTCCCACTTCGGGGCCAGTAAAGTCAAAACCGCACATTTTACCTGATCATAAAGTACGGACTGAAACTTCACAGAGCCAGTTCAAGAGGAATCAGTACTCTTTGTGTTTGTAAAAAAATGCTGACCACATGGCATAACAAAGGCAGGGTCAGAAATTCAGCTCAGGACTTCAATGCAGCAGTGGCTGTGTGTGTTAGTGACAGCGACTCAGCAGAGATAATGAGAAGAGAGAGAGGGAGAGAGAGATTCTGCTTACCTACCTGGTTGCGCGTTTTGTGCGTTTTCTGCAGCCACACCCTCCACTGGTCGTACAGTTTGATTGACATGCCGCTGCAGCCGTACGCGTGCTTGCGGACCCAGCCGAAGAACTGCTTGAGTTCCCGTCGCAGGGTGGAGTTCTGCTCACCGGGCTTCGTATCACATGAGCCGCTCTGCAGCCGCTCTGGGAGGAGGAGGAGGAGGAGGAAGAGGAGGAGAAGGAGGAGGAGGAGGAGGAGGAGGGAAGACAAAGGAGAGAGTGTGGGTGAAGAAAGGAAAAGGTAATAGAGAGGATGAGAGAACGCATCAAGGTTATAGTTAGCACAAGTGTTCGTAGAAGGTGGTGTAAAGATGCTCACCGTGTAATGTCAGCAAAGAAGACACTTCTCACTGTGAATTCATGCAGTTTCACCAAAAATAATAAAAAGAACAAACTCAAAATCTATTTAAAAAAACACAATAAAACATAACTTCACATTTTTAATAAATATGTTGACTTTCACCCTTCAACTACAAAAAACCATGTTGACTTAATATTTTTATTCTTTCTATCGCTCTTGTAGTCCACGGCCTTTACCTGTGCCTCCTTTTTTGCTCATCTTTTTTGGTTTTCATCTCACTGATTGGGATGTAACGCTCCAGACCTCATTTGTTATGTGTTCAGACAAAAACTAAATAATAAAAGTATTAAAATAATGATAATAAATACGTGTTGTGCTGCAAGTAATTATCATTTTCTCCTTTGATTAATCTACTTGACTGTTACTATTGTTTGATATGTTTAAATTGGAAAGCTGTATTGATACCGAGCAGGTTAAAAATGTGAAATAAAGTAAATTGAATTAGCCGTGCTAACAGCCTGGCTCTAGGGAGGGCGGTTGCTCCGCCACTTTGATCCAGACTGAAAAATCTTTACAACGGACAGGTTGCCATGAGGTTTTGGACACACATTCATGCTTCCCAAAGTGTACTAACTTTACAATCCCCACTGACTTCTCATCTAGCATGTAGCTTTGTCTGATACATTCCTGCAAAACTAATGACATTGCCGTCTTCGTGTTTAGTGCTAATTAGCAAATGTTAGCATGCTAACACGCTAAACTGAGATGGTGTTTTGAATTGTTATAATTTAGCTCAAAGCAAAGTACAGGCTCATGGAGATGTTAGCATGACTATTCTTTTTTTGTATTAATCCAATGATTGTTTAAAGTATACAGAATAAAAATTACATTCTTTCTAATAAACTCTAAGATAATGCTCTGTTGTATTATAAAGGCATTATTTAAGTTTCATGTAAAGAGAAAAGTTTCTCTTTTAAACTGTGGAGGTGATGTACCATACTTTGCTTTCTGGGGAGAAAAGGCTACTGAAAGTCGAAAGTCTGCTACAATCAATTCTTTATGGCAAACAACAGAGCCCGATAACGACTTCCTCCCTCTGGGGAGTAAATACCACATGACCAATGTAACTCATTATCTGCTCCTCCTGCTCCCAAACCTGCTTCCACTCAAGCTTTATAGGCCCTGTGTGTGCCGCGGACAGACAACCAGCTTTTTAACTTGATCAATCTTTGAAGCCGACGACCGAAATCTATCAAATGTCCCCCTGGCTCTTTGCAGTTCCTTCTAATCCTCTGCTGGGAGATCTCTATCTAGGTATCTAGCCTATTGATGTTTGGTTTCTCCTGGGTCACATGCGGTTTGGATCTGCTTGTTCAGGATGTTGAAACAGGAATAACGACATTGTTTTTCTGGCTTTAATTGGCGATGAAGGGTTGATTATTAGAAAGGAATGAATGGTCAAGATTTGTGGGCATCGCAGACGTTTGGGAAGCATTTTAAAAGCCATTTAAGACAGACTTCAGTTATACTTTTAAACATTTGGTGGATTTTGGATTGAATGGCAGCTTTGTTCACACAGTCTTATATTAAAATTATTTGCCCTGCATCCGTATAGTGAAATCCTTAAAGTTGCATCTTTTTTTTTGACTCACCGCTGCTGGGTGTGGAGGCTGCAGCTGGGTGGCTCCAGTCACTCCAGATGCCAGCCTTCCTGGAGCCATAGATGCCCACTGGATTGCACCTCACCTGGACGAAATAGACAGTCCCAGGCTGGAGGCCGGCCAGTCGACATGACGTCTGGTTACCTACATCATCCACCACCTGTGAGAAGTGACAGAGAGGATGTAATAAAGAAATATTTGCTGCATCCTTTCCTCAATGTTTTTGTTTTTGAACTTTCATTTTGAATGTAGTCTGGCTTCAAATACATTTTAAACATTATTTGCTAAATCCTCTCATTCAATACTGAATCCAGAATTCAAAAAGGCATACGGTATGTACCTACACAGCAGAGGAAAAATATCAAGAAGCTGTGGGCAGAAAACATCAAAGCAGCAGTTTGAAAGAATGACAGTTTCTAAAAAAGCTCCACTGCTGCACTTTTGGATCAAAGCTAGCTTTCAAAAATGTACCAGCACAGATTCACTCGCAGGAGTCAGGGCTTTCACACAAGCATTATTTGCTTTATAATAAAAGCACATGCAAGAGGCTACAGATACAGCAGAAGCAACTTTTATGTTCATCATTTAATGGATCAGTCGGTGCTGCACCTCAAATATTTCCACTGCTGCCTCAGAGGTGTCATAGCTACAGAGGAAATGCGTGTATGTGCGTGAGTCTGCGTGAGTGTGTGTGTGTGTGGACCACCTTCCATTCAGAGCTGTCCTCCAGTCTGTAGCGTATCTGATATTTGGCCTGAAACAAGACGTCCTTGAGCTCGGGGGGGCTGGCCCAGCGTACCGTCAGCTGGTCCTCAAGGTCACCGACACGACTCACCTGCACGTTGGCAGGAGGGTCTGTGGTCACTGCACGGACAAGGACAAGTTAGAGAAGGTTTATATACAGCAGATGTGCACCATGTAGGGCAAGAGTGTTGAGATGACACCAACATATATCATATCATATCATATCATATTATAACATCGAGGGCAGGCAATCATCATTCTTCACGGTGACAAAGCCATCTGTCTCATATACAAGTTTAATATTGGCTTTTTTATTTATTTATACGAAAGAAAGGGAGTCAACATTCATCAGTATGACAAAGTCGTTGTTTCTGTGACTGTTCTCTGTGATATTTTATTATTTAAACAATCTTTATTAATTCTTCTCTCTAAATGACCTCTCTCTCCTCAAAGCAGATCAGATAATAGTAATATCTTTTATGAAAATAATAACTGAACCACCACCACCCCCAAAAGTTATGGAGTTATGAAAAAGATACATTTAAATCAGATAAAATGGATGAATGAATAAAATAAATGTAATGTGAGTCAAGCTGGAACTTTGAAAAGTATAACATATGGAAAGCAAGGTAAAATGTGAGTCTCTTGACCAGGTTTATGTAGGAGAATATTATGTATGTTGATGTGACCATGTGGTGAAGCAGGCCAAAACATATTTTACCCGTGTTCCTTATAAAATAAAATATCCGGACTTTTAGTCTCCAGTATGAATCAGACTCCAAAGAAAAAAATCTAATAAAAAATTACTGAACTGCTGTACTAGAACTTAAAAAAGGGCAATGCAACAATTTTAAACATGACTGTTTAAAAGTAGGAAGTACTACACAGTCTGCAGAGGAGAAGAGGAGAGAAAATAACCCTGATGATGTCAGGGAGGGAAGATGTAATCAAGCTTTGTGTACGAAGTGTACGATCCAGTTTGATCCACACTGGAAACTAAAGGTTCAGATATTTTTACCACTCTTGCTTCAATTTTGACTTCAAAAAGTACAAAGGAACATGAGTAAAATATGTTTTGGTCTGCTTCACCACATGGTCACATCAACATACGTACTATTCTCCTATATAAACCTTGTGCAGGGGAACAATCCTAACATCCTGTGAATTAATATGTGCGGAGTAAACGCTTTCCATCTGTGAGTAAAAGAAACAAGTAAACAAATACAAAGGATAAAAAGTCTGTTAGGCACGTATGTACATGAGAGAATAACTGTTAAGAGTTCTTAATAAACTGGATCACATTTAGATATTATCATTCTACATGTATAGATGTTTACGTGGCGGATTTAAGTACAATCATTTTGATTAATCCTGCACAGACTGTCTGCAGGCTTTGGTTCAAGTCAGCCTTTGCTTCCTTAGTCAGTATTAAACAAAACATTTTATCTACTGCAATAAAGGATGCAAACAAATCGAGTGCTTTGAAAGGAGAGAAAGATAAAGGGGATGGCAGCACGACACACAAAGAAAGGAACTTATTAAATGTCTTGTAAAAGTGTTTCCTGCTGGTAACCTTCTGCTTCAGACATCCTCCACTGCTGCTGCGTGATGCTGTTTTTCAGCTAACGTACTTTATTTGTTCTATTGCATTCAGCTCAAGGGAGGGAGAGGAGGAAAGCCAAGCCAGAACAAATACTCTCAGAGCGTGTTGTTTCTGTCATCGAGGCAGTGCAATGCATCATACATATGGCAACGTTCCTCCTTCTCTTACAGCCCACTCACAGCTCCAAGTTATCTGTTCCTCAGTGTGCAGCGAGGATGAATGGAAGGAGAGGATGCTCACTCACGGCCGATAAATGACGCTTTCAAAATGCAGTGCTCGCTCAACGCCACGACACGGCTTTTACATTAGCACGGGAGAAATTGTTAAAGGAGCGCTCGTAGATCATAACCTAAATTTCTCGTTGTGAAACCTGTGAAGCCGTTTTTTACCCGAGAGGTTCACTTTTACAGCAAAACAGTTTATCTTTGAGACTCGCAGTCTGAACCTAAAACGTTGTTACAGCGGCGGGTTGGAGGGAGCAAACCATAAAAACAAATCCCCTCTCCTCCAGAGAAGTGTGTTAGCCATATGTAGGAGATCTGCAGACAAACAAATGTCAAACAGAGGAAAGGAAAGGGAAGGGAAGGGAAGGGAAGGGAAGGGAAGGGAAAGAAAGGAAAGGAAAAGAAAAGAAAGAAGAAAAGAAAAGGAAAGGAAAGGATAGGAAAGTATAAGAAAGGAAAGGAAAGAATAGAAAAGGAAAGGAAAGGAAAGGAAAGGAAAAAGGAAAGGAAAGGAAAGGAAAGAACCAGAAACAAAAGAACAGGACTGAAAGGACAAGAAAGTAAAGGAAAAAAAGGGAAAGACAAGACAGGAAGGAAACAGGAAAGGAAAGGAAATAGTTAAATGTTAATTAACCACCAGGAGTGAAAACATGTAAAAGAAAACTTCAGACATCCTTGAAATGTTTTTTTTACCCACCTACATCGAGGATGTCCAGGGTGGTGATGTCAGAGGTGGCAGAGCCCAGCTGATTGGCTGCCTCCACCCAGATCTCATACGGGGTGAAGAGGGCGAGGTTGCGGGGGATGTGGCAGGAGTAGCGCTGCTTCCCCGTGCTGTCATTTTCACACTCCTTCTCTCTGCCGTACCACCTGGAAAGAAACACAATGACCAAAATAAACGCTGACGTTTGTCCCTGAAAAGGCCAACTGATTATTTTTAACTGTTAGTGCACGAGAAAAAACACTGCAGGCTCTGAGTGTTGCAGATGATAAACTGTACTAGGTAGGGCACTAATGCATTTATTGCTAGTCTACCTGAGTGCTGTTGGACGAGGTGATCACCTGTGAGCTGCAGCAGGTCTGGGACGCTCACCTCAATTTGTACTTGAGGGTGTATTTGGTTCGGATGTGGGTCTCACCCCGCCCACCCGGGCTCCACTTGCAGCTCAAGTCTTTCGTGTTACGGGACCAACATGTTAAATTGACCGGCTTTTCTGGAGGCACTGGATGAAAAGAAAGAACAATGAGGAAGCAAAGAAATCAAGAAAAAGTGATGCTGAATAAGAGTGAAGTCACATAAAATATTTAGACCATGATATTTTAATTTGATTCTGAAATTTAAGAAATAGAAAACAGCATGAGGCCAGTTTCATCTCCTTTTATATGTGGAGCATTAACTTCATCAAGGCAATGCATTAAAAGAGCAGATTAATGACAGACTTTAAAGCATGACAAATTATAATTAAAAATGCTGAAAACATACAGAGTTCACAAGTTTCTGTGAGTTTCTGAGTTTTTTAAAATAAACTTTTTATATCAAGGTTGAAACAAATTGATAAATTTTGTAAAGAAATGCAAAGTTTTTATTTTAAGGTGAGAGAGAGAACATGCAAATCTTTTTAGATTGATTTATTTTAATTGCTTGAAATCCCATTTCATCTTTACTTTAAGATGAATAAAGTCTAAATAAAGGAACATTTCCTATTAATCCACAGTGCTTTACAACGTATTCATACCTGGGTTTGCGTGTCTTTGTATGTTAACAACAACAACAACGTATAATGTCAACATAAATGCAAAAGAGGTGATTTTATGTATTAATCTGAATAAAAAAAAACTTTCATTTTATGTTTTATTGTTTGGGTTTGGATTTTAACTAAGTAATGTTAAAGTTAGTTAACTGGGGCAGGATGTTAGGAATGCTCTAAACGAACAACAAGCATGCTTATTCATTTTTAAAAACTACAACTTATATTACATAGTACACTTTCTAATGATAGATATCTACAAAATAATTGTGATATTTGGCTTCTTAACATCCAGAATTTGGAACTAAGAGGTTCTTTATGACTCTTTTGTATCATAAATATTATTTTCTCTGATTATTTTGTGGCATTTTTTTTAAGACTTTCTGGTTTAAATTAGTGATAGATGAAATTATTAAGTGCGGCATCTGTTACTTTTCCAAAAATAGTGACAGATATAAAGTAATTACTTAGTTTAAACGAACCAAACACTGACAGAAAAATGATACAATGATAGAACCAATAAAAATTCTTTTGCACAGACAGAAAAACCTTCTTACTGCCCACGTAGAGACACGAACCGGCCAGGACGTGTCCGTCGGCTCCATGACACACGAGATTGTCTCCAGACTGCTGCTGGGAGCCGTTGAGGTTGTGAAGGGTGACGCTCAGGATCTCAGGGCTCACCACACTGTAGGTGCTGCTGGACAGACAAATCCCGTTCAGGGTCCAGTACAACGTGCTGGAGAGGAGGCTGAGCTCAGGGCTCAGCGTGCATGTCGCTGTCAGACTGGAGCCGATACGCAGGACGGGATCCTGAGGCGAGATCACAGCTACTTCTGGGTGGTGGACACACACACAGTCACTCTTTAATCCAGGCTGAACTAAAGAAAAAAAACATCTTTTCTTCTTCTAAGGCACCTTTACTTTTCTTTGTGTCGTGCTTTCATTGAATTATACTAGTGAAAAATATCTATCACGAGTTCTCAGAGACCAAAATACTTGTTTTATTTGACCAAATGTCCAAAAGATTGAAGATTGACTTGAACATGAATAGCACTAACTTTACAAATTTTTATTATAATATATAATTTAATTTATTTGACCCCTTTTGTGATGTGCTACTATATTATTGTATGTTTCACGCCTGATGAAGGTCATTGGCTAAAACATTGCTTCTTCAACACTTCTTTCAACTGAACATTCAACTCTAATATTTAAGTTTTTGTTCTTATATACAAAAAAAAATAAAGACAACAAAGAAAAAGCAAAGAAATGAAAAATAAAAACAAGTCCAAATACACAACAGTTATGTCAAACCAGTTGAATACAAATCTGGTTTCTTGGGTTTATACAATATTCAGTTTATACATACATCATGTCATACATCACCTATTTCCCCCCCATTTACCAGCGGAGACATTTTTCAATCAAAGTTGGTCTGTCATTTTTTTCCACACTATAAATCTATAACTTAGTCTAGTACCAGTTTCTCTTCATTGAAATTAGTAGTGTCTTGACTATATATCTTTAATTTCCAGTGGCACATTCAGTTACATTTCCAAGATACATGATTTTGCATTTATTTGGTAGTTCATATCTCAGAATAAAGATAATATCTATCAGAATATCTTTAATTGCTGCCATGACATTATCCCAAAGGGAGTGCAGTTTAGGGCATACCCAAAAGATATGTGCATGATTGGCTTCTTTGCTCCCACATATCTGCCAACATGGCTGTTGCGAGCCACTTTACTACTACACTGTCTACAGTGTATTTTTATTAAAATTTAAGTCTTTAGCACACTCACAACCTTTAACTTCCATTAACTGGACTCTCCTCAGTAACATGCATTAAGTCTGTACAGTGTGATCTGTTGAAGCGTTGAACACACTCTGCCCACATTTCTTGCCAACTCTAAGAAAACTTTGTGTTTGTGTGAGGAGGCTGAGTGCAGGAGCAGCAGCAGCGCAGCAGCAGCAGCAGCAGCACTGCACCACAACAGAGCAGGAGCTCAGCACATATTTATGACCCAGTAATGAAGTGGATTTATGGAGCCTCTGTAGGATCAGTCAGAAAGGTCACCCTGGTTTGTCGGTAAAATCCTTGAATGCTTTTCCATACCTCGACCCCTCTTAGACTTTAAGTTTGCCTTTATGATTGATGCCCATGAGAAACCCCTCTGCAGTGCGTTTGAATGTTACCACTGGGCTCCTTCTTCACAGAGATATGAAGGTTAATGTGTAGAGTTTTATTAACCGTGCTCCAGGTGGGCGGTGGACAAGCTTTCCAACATATGTGCCACTGAGCTGTTTCCAACCTCGCTGGATTCAGTGCCATCTAAGACAAATGTACAGAGATGAAAACTGCAATACAAGCAGATCATTTTCTCAGTCTTGGAGACTGAGTTGAAATATTGTTTCTTTTTTTGTGTTTCCTTCATGCAACAGCGTCGATAAACACTGTTTGTCTCATCAGCTACATCACCGGGATGTCTTGTTCTCGGTCTAAACCAACATTAGTTACACAATCAAATCTAATGATTGCCATCATGGTAATGTGGTGTCGCTACATCTGGACTTATTTTAGCGGAAAATGCTACAATTAGGCTATAAGTTGTGCTTTTGCTGACACTATGATTAGTTGGTTACAGTGCAGTTTACACCACAAGACAATCTGTCAGCGATTCTGTTATACTGTTAATACCGTGAGCTTTTTAATATTTCTCAAAGTATTAGGTCCTTGTGGGCATTTTTATTTGAAGTAAACCACTGAATATGTCAGCCTGCAAATATATTGGCCCCTGCGTATATGTCAGCTGATAAAAAAACCTTGCAGCACAGAAATGTCAAAGATATTTTTAGTTTGAGAACATTTAGAAAGTGTCTCCATAACATAATGTGTCCACCAGAGAGCACGGACAAGTTCATTTTTGACTGTACAACGTCATCATCAGTACTACAGGTCACAAAGAGAGTAAGGAGTTATGGGAATATGTCTTTTTTTTAATCATCTCTCATATTGTTCTTGTCATATTCTTTAATTTCGTACTGATTGTCACATTTAAATAAATACAAGAAAAGTTTTTAAAAAATAGAAAGAAAACTCATAATCAAAAAATTCCTATCACAAATGTTTAAAACAAAGAATATCAAGCAATATATAGTTAGATTTTCTCATCTATCAATATATCATAAGATATATCACCCAGACTGTAATGTTATTATAATTCTTGCATTAGTTTAATTAAGTTTCCTGACTGACAATTATTATTTATAACATTAGACAAAACCAGACATTCTCATTTTGATATTTTATCCATAAACACTCAGTATCATTTTATCCATATCACAGTGTTAAACTACATAGACGTCCTGATAAACTCTGGAAGTGGAACTTGAAAATCTTCCTCCTGTGTTTACTTCTTCTAATTATTATAGGTGGGGTGATAATGACACCTGATTTCTACGTTAACTCGTTTTGTTGGTTTGGAGCCTCCATGCAGCAGAAACACGGACAAACACTCACACAACCTTTAAGTAACGACAGAAACGCGGTAATGTACAGCAGGTTGTGTCTGTCTGTCTGTCTGTCAGCTCGTCTAAAGTTTGGTACTTACGTGTCGAAGACACCAACACATGTGGAGCCAGGAGGAGGAGAAACATGAAGAGGAACATGGTTCTCTCAGCTGTTTATTTTTCTTCCTCTGTGTCCTTTTCTTTGTTTCCGGGGACGTGAAGAAGAAGAAGAAGAAGAAACAAACAGGAGGAGGTGAAAAGTGAAGCAGCTTCACTCTGCAGCAGCTCCTCAGTGCAAGTCAAGACACCAAACTGACTGAAACACGAGGTTTGCTTCCTTTTTAACTCCTGACTGACTCTGCGGCTGCAGCAACACTCAGGTTCACACTGTTTGCTCCTCCTCCTGTTTTCACACACAGCCACAAGTCATTAATGTCCCCTCCCCGACACAAACACACACAACAACACAACACAACACATACACATTACACACTTCCAGTTATTTTCATTGTTTAATCATTTGGGCTGCTTCATGTGTGGCCATGACGCCTTAAATAGACTCAGACAGGGCCGGCCCTAAGCTTTTGGTGGCCCGAAACAAGATTTTGTTTGTGGCCCCCCAAACACTTCGAGTACAGTCAACAAATAGCACACACTGCTAATAACTAAATGAACACACACAGGCACACGATAGAGACAGATAAATGAATTGACATCAAATCTCTTTGTGGATTTGACGGTTGAAAGACAAATTGTTTAAAGACTGTGAAGCCTTCAGGATCTAACAAACTAGTTGTTATTAAACTAGAAAGTCAGCCTAGAAATAAAAGAGAGAGTTCTTGGCTAAATTATTTTGTTCATTTTTCTCATTTATTATGTCGGAGGTGCTTTTAAAGCAGTGACTCACAGTGTGCAATGACCAGTCCAAGTGAGAAATATAAATCTGTATGCTGTATCTGAATGTGTGGTGTGAGAGCCGCGTGGGTCTCTGCGTGAGAGGTGGCAGCCCCCGAGTCCTTCAACCTAACATTGTACAAAGTGCGGAGCAAGCAATATGAAAAGTCACAGTGAAGGTGTGGCCCTAAACAACTGCATAGACTGCTTATGCTAGTAGCCGGCCCTGAATAGACTAAATAAAACTTTCAGGTGTTTAATTAGATAAGATAAGATAACAAGACTTTCATTTCTTGAGATCCAGATGCTGACTGATGGATGTGATGTGCTGATCAATCCTGTTCCTGCTGCACAGAATGATGTTTCCTGCAATGATTTAATATACTACACTATCCTTTTGTTTTTTTCAAGAACTCAAATTAATTATGTCGTTATCTCGAGAAAACAAAGTCTCATTATCTTAAGATCTTGAGAAAATTATCCCGTTATCTGGGGATAACAACATTTGTTATTTTTGAGATAATGACATAACTAACACGAGATAAAAAGTTAAATTAACTCATTATCACAGGGGAAATAAAACGTATGCATGTACGACCACTTAGGGCTTTCGTAATATAACACCTTTAAAAACAGAATTTTACAAAGTGCTTTGACAGACGAACACAAACAGGATACTCAGGCAAAACAGAGAGCCAAGAACTGAGGCCCAACAAATCACATCAGAAAATCTAAAGTGGTCCTTCATGGTGATGGCACAGAGGAACCTTTTTCGGCTCTGCAATGAACCTTTTACTGAGCAGTTCTTCAAAGAACAAGTTGTGGCAAAGGGTCGACTTAAAGAAGCAGTAATTAGTATTCCAAAGAACCTTTAAAAGAAAAAAATATTATACATAAAAGAGTTATTCAAAGGTACCAAAAGTTTTACAGTTGTGACTTTTTTTTTTGCATTTATTTACCCAAACAACCTTAAACAGGATAAAAACGGTTCTCCAGAGAACAGAAGAACCAGTTTTTCTTTGAGTGACCTTTCCCCTCTTTGAAATTCAGACTTTGCACTGTGACTATGAAAGACGTGTCTTTTCAAACTCGCCTAATGTGTCAGAAAAGTGGACGATGGATGATCTACTTAAGCAGCTTTTTTTCATTTCAGGGTGAAGTCTGTGTCTAAGTTTATAAAACTTACACCCATACACATTCACACACATAAAAGCGAGTCTATAAAAATGTGTAAAGAAGTGATTTAAAAACCTTATCTCCTCAGGCAGGTTGTTCCAAAGTTGGGGGGTCCTGATGGCTCATAAGGGGTCAACATGTCTGCTATGTAACTTGGAGCCAGACCCAGGTGTGCTTTAAAGGTGATCAGTAAAATCTTTAAATCAACTCTAAAACCAACAGAAAGCCAATGGAGAGAAGCCAGAACTGTGTTACAATGACTTGTTACACTTGTTACAGCAGTTCACAGTACACAAGGTGGATGTTATAAAATGTTTGTCTGACATGTTTAATACCAAAATCCTCTTAAATACCAAACCCAGTGTGCTTAGAACACATTCATAGGACTATGAAACAGACTTCTTCAAACCAGGAGGGTTGTTGCAGGGTATGGATGCAGCATCATTGAGGATGTGCATGTGAGAGCTTTCAGATTGTATTAATCTGGAAAGACGCTGCTGTGGAGAAAGATTTTGTCAAGCTAGGAAATGTTTCAGTTTATTTGTATTTTATATAAATTGGTGGCAGTTGAGTGGGTGTGTCTGTGCAATGTTTGTTTTCTGGACTCAGAACAAGAAACAAGAAAATGCTCTAACAAGAAAATGACAATAAACAGTAATAATACTTGAGTATTTCCCTTTTGGTGCTACTTATACTTTTACTCCACTACAATATATTACATTAGTACTTTTACTCAGTTTCATTAAGATTACTTTTAAAATATTCCAAAAAGGGGCCATTCTACGTAATGTATTCTACGTAACTTTTGATACTTTAAGTGCATTTTGCTGATGATACTGATACTTTTTTTTTTTTTTTACTTTTTAACTGTGTATTTTTAATATTGAGTATCTCAGTATCACTCCGCCAGTCTTACCATTACAGGCAAAGTGCATGTGCATGTAGTCCCTAATCTAAATTAAGGAACAGGATTAAATATATACTGTACACTGTCATATATACTGTAAAATAAATGCTGTATACACTGACGACCTCTATATTAGGTGTTTCTACCATTATGGCCCTCTCATATGTAAATAGGGTGGCCAAAATATTAGAAATACCTCTCAATACAATGCAGTCCAGCTTAACACTACTGCAAACTACAACCTCAAAAATAAACATAATAGTTAATTTAATACCTCTTTGTCAGTGTAAACAAAAACTGAAACATTATAAGCTTCATAAAATAGAATTATTTATAGCAGAGTTGTTGTATTGGACCACATGGATTGTACAAGTGTACCTAATGAAGTGGCCACTTGGTGTATATGCAGTTACCATAAATTAAATGATGCCAATTCTCTCTGTGAACCTGAGACAATTAAATAATCTACTAAATACATCTTCACAAAAATTAGTATTTATTTTTTTTATTATTTTTGCTTTACTTTTATAAGCAAAGTTACAGAGTGCTTTACAAATAAACCATCAAGCAGACTATCAGTACGTTTTTCCACTGGACTCTGACTCTTCATCTCTCCTCAGCTGACACATGTTTTGGCCCACATGTGTTGCAGCAGTATCACTGGACTGATCACTGTGTCATTGCTTGTGTACAATCGGTCTATACTTCAGTAAACGGTCCATCTGTCCTCTCTGTGCAGGACATCTGCCACCCGCAGCTCGGCCCTGATCTCCAACTATCTGCCACATCTTTATGAATGTCATCACTGCCACTTTGTGCACTGCAGTGAAGGCTGCTCTGCAGGTTGTGTGTGTGTGTGTGTGTGTGTGTGTGTGTGTGTGTGTGTGTGTGTGTGTTGGTGCGGGGGGGGGGTGCAGCTTGTGCGTGATGATGATGATGATGCGCGTGACGCCACGGGCAGAAGCAGATCAGCGGAGCAGACAGGACCCGGGCTGAGGCAGCAGCAGCAGCAGCAGCAGCAGCGCCGCCACAAAGGGAGCTTAGTGGTTGAAGCTCGACTCTTCGCTCCTCTTCTCCAAGGTTTGAGATGCTCCGGCTCGGCGGCAGGATGTGCGGCTTGTCGGCCCTGCTCTCGGTGCTTCTTGCTGGGCTCGCGGCGGCGTCCTCGGATCTGTTTGACAACCAACTGGGCGACATCAATTACTGCAAAAAACAATGCCAGCTCACCATCAAAAACAAAAGCCCCGCTAAAGTAAGTTATTCCTCTATGCTCTAGCGTAGGCTGTCTCTGCAGAAAGCGCATTATCAGCAACGAGCTGACAGCTTCATCCTGCTGCTGTCCGACATTTCAGCGCCTGCAGCGATGCACATACTGACAAAATATATTCAGCATTAAAAAAAAACATTATCTTTGTATGAAAAATATAAAATTAACATGTTTATATCTGTGCGTAATGACATGCTGCTTGCTCCGATTTTTCGCTGCATCCTTTTGGATGCTCCGGCGCACAATTAGGCCGAAAATGGACGCAGCTCATTTTCTTCTGCACCTTAAAGACTCGTCCAAGAAGTGTACTGCATCCAGGCAGCTCATCTCAGATGCAATAAATTGCGCCAATGACTGATCATTACTTAATCCGCAATTAAGATCGGCCAGGCCAGATTTAGCGCGTGCAGGCTGTGGAGGATCAGTGAGACTATTGTGAACCATGAAGCAATTATCCTTTATTGACAGTTTGCACAGCGTCCCACTGCTTAGACAAGGCCAGACTGGGTCCTAGCAGGACGGTAGATGATGTGAATTTCGCCAGGAGTTGATGTGGTTTACAGCCTTGCTTAGATTTCCAGTGTCGGATGTTTTTCCTCCCTCCTCCTCCTCCTCCTCCTCATCCTCCTCATCCTCATCCTCCTCTGCTGCCTTCAGGTGTGGTTCAGGCGTCCTGCAGGGCAGCAGGAGCAGAGCTGCAAAGCGGATCACAGTCACCTGGATTGAAGATTGTGTTTAAAAAACCCCAAAAAAACAACAGACTTCTTGTGCATATGTGTCGAGTTTAGGAGTGTCACACTGGATCATAACAACAGTAGATGTTGAATAAGCAGTCGCCTTTAAACTATAAGGCACACTTTCATGGTTTTGGGATAAACACCCCTCTCTGCTTCTCTGTGAATAAACAGCAGTGAAGATGATGTCAAGCACAAGGCTGTTATAAACCGTTCACAGTCAGGGGAATCTCTTTGTCTCTCCTGTTCACAGAGAGATCACCAGAGGGCGCTGTTTCCTCATTTCAAACTGAGAATTAAGGCATTATGACAAGAGGAAGTACAGAAATGTGCATCTCCCATCACCACCACCTCATTTCTCAAGTTTTTTTGTTTTTTTTTTTGCAACTTGCTCATTATCACCACTTTTCTTTTGCAGTGACTGAAAGCTTCTTATCAACTCTTTATGACAGGCTATAATACAACAGCTGCAGCGTGTCATTAAGAGATGCCATAACCAATCTCTGTCATATTGTCTAACAAGGTTATGTTGAGTTTATGCAAGAGTGCAGGAGACATCTTTAATTTTGTCTCCCCTCCACCACCCTCCACCCTCTCTCTCCCCTCTCTTCTCTCTGTTTGTCTGGCTGGCTCGTAGGACTCCATAATGAACGCCTGTCACCGTGGTTGTCGCCTCTATTCCATCTGCCAGTTCGTCAATGGCAACGCCGGCTTCAATACCAGCAGGGAGGAGTGTCAGGGAGGTGAGTCAGTGTGTCAATCTGTCTGTTGGACTGTTTGAATGAGTTCGATGGTCTTACAGGGTACGGGTTCTTTAATATGTCGTGTCCAAATGAATGGCAGTGAAGCGAATCCTCATCAGAATCAAATCTAAATGTAGTCAGTGTCATTCATTTGAACCTCGTGCAACATAATGTGCAGGTTCAACTTCTTATTCCAGTCATTTCTCTTCCTTAAAACCCCAAAGCAGTGGTTCCTTTTGACAAGACAGGCAAATAAATATAATTTATTTACTTAAAGGTAAATGCACTGTGGTTTCTTTTGACTAGATGTTAGACAAAATTTAAGGTAATTTCAGGTGGAATCAAAAAGACAAAAGCAGCTAAATTACATTCTCATGGATCTCCTGGCTGACATCTTTTAAACATTAAAATGATGAACACAGCTCTGCTTAAATATTGCATTGTTTCCTAAAAGCTGGCAGGCTCAGTGGGTATTTTCTGGGCGTTTGAGGCTGTTCGCCCTGTTTGAACTGCTGTATTGGAAATCAATGATGTGATTTGCCATCCAGACAGCAGATGCCCCATCGCCCCCTGTTTCAATAACGGCAACGTGGAGTGAATCGTCTCCGCGGGGGCAGTCAGATACACCTCCCATGCATCTTTATCTTTCTTCCCACATAAACAGCCTGCACCTGATTTATTTCTTCATGTCTTCTACCCAACTGACTGTAATGCTGCGTGCCCACTCACTTTTGTGCTTTCTCTTTTCACTCCATTTTCACTCTTAACCCTCTCTTCTTCTTTTTACCACTGTGCTTCTTCTTTCATGCTTCACAACTGTCTCTCCCTCTTTCCCTCTCTTCAGCCTGCCAGGAGGCATATATCAAGCTGCTAGAACAGGAGGCTTGCAGCACCGGCTGTGCCAGCCAACCCTCTGAACCTGAGATCAAGAGGAGGAAGGTGAGAAAGCTCTGCAGTCCGTGGCTGCACACGTAAATACTGCAAAAGCAGCTCTAAGAGCCAAAGTGACTCAGGATGTCTAAATATTAATACCACTACTAAGAACACAAATGTGTACATACACTGAAACACATACACCGTCAATACTTTGTGTACTGCTCTGTCATCCACAGCTCAGAGCCATGACTCTCCGCCCTAAGCCCCCCTCTGTGATGGAGGCCGTGTCCAGTTGGTGCAACGACATCGTCAGCTCTGCCCAGAGCTTCATCTCCTCCACCTGGACCTTCTACCTGCAGGCTGACGATGGCAAGGTTGTGGTTTTCCAGGTAAGATCCAACTAAGTGTTTGTCCAGGACAGGCAGGCTTTGCATTATGGGACTCCAGTCAGCATTTATCTGTCTCCGTTCTATGTTTCTGCAAAGGCTTCTGTGGTCTACTGACAATTTACACAACCTGATTGTTTTTTAACGTAAACCCAGATCCTAAAATGTTAAACAGTTTGCTAGATGAGATGTGTTTTTGATGTTTGTGGCAGCAGTTTCTTTGTAAAAATGAATAGAAGAAAGAGTTATTTCTATGGCTGAACTGAAAAAGAAGAAAGATAAAAAAAAAAACACTTTCACCCACTGTCCACTGTTTCCAAACTTTGCTCACAAAAATTCAAGGAAACAGGCTGACAAGTGATCGCTGTATCTGCAATGCAGCACAGAAACACAGCAACAAAGTCAACAGTACATTTTTTATTTCAAAGTATCAAAGTGAGTCCCCTTCCTGTTTAGTATGAACATACTTCAGACTTAATCTATGCAAAGAGAAACACAGAATGCATCAGTTTAAACTATTTCCACAGTCCTAACCCAAAGTTTGTTTATGTTGCATGAGTAAGAATTAATTTAAGAATTATATTAATTATTAGTTATGTTAATTACATTATAATCTGCTTGTAAAGCCTTTTTTTATTATCAAAAGACACAAAGAACTGAACACTGAAATCCCCATAAATGAGCTAACCTTGTACACTATATAACGGCCCAGCGAGTCATGACGATGGAAAATTTTAAATTAATATCCACAAAGCGTGTTCATGTCGTATGTTTTTAATTGGATGTTAAAAGCAAGCCAGTAGACTTTTATAGATCATTAGTTGAGCTAACCTCTGCTTCCTGTTAAGATAGTGAAATATATCCTCTGCTATACGGTGCTTGGTTGGCTGCCAAAACAACTCATAGCCCATTTTAGAGTCAGTGCATCTGTGAAGGTTGACTGAGCAAGGGCACACAGTAGGGTGGAGACAAGGTGGTGGTTGAATTCATTCACTCCAGCACTTTAATTGTTTATAAATGTCCTTTTAAATTATGTCACACGCCCTCAGCACCATGCATATTTGATAACCGGCAGTGCTGGCTGTGGTGAAGTTGACTCAGGACTGCAACAAGATTTAAAAAAAAAAAAAAAAAAAAAGAGTGGACTGCACGGACTAAAGTTCTGGCTGTGACAAATAAATATTCAGATGTTATTTCTGGAATTGGAAAAGATGAACTGAATGCAGCTGACAGGCTCATTGTTCATGCTGTGGTGTGATTACCCCGACCGAGGAGGTCATATTTTGGTCCTGTTTGTTTGTCGAAGAACTGTGAAATTATTTTAATGAAATATGCTTTGAAAGTTTGGCCAGTGATTATTTATTTACATTTTTACCTACTTATTTCAGTCTCCAGTGATTACATTTCATCACATTTTCTATTATTGAAATGGGCAAATTTCGAAGGGTTTTCTATTCAAACTTGAACGTATTGCTAAAGTCGATGCCGTAAACCACCTATGCATTAAAGCTATAATAAGATTTGGTCTGTCTTTCCACCAGACTACACAGCCATATCCTCTAAATTTCAAAACTGGTCAGAAACCTGCATCCTTGTCAGGGGTTTTCCCACTTGGATGTGACTTTGATGGCATTTTTAGGTACATAATTAAAGGGCTCAATGGGAAATGATAGTATTTATGCACCCTAACCCATACAAAAGGGCTTCTGTACTGTGTAACAGAGGAGGCTTTTTATATGCTGAAATTCACTATTAGGCAAAAAAAACTGTGTGCGGACTGACCTCATATAGAGATGCAGCAGCCGCAGAACATGAAATTACCAACATTTCTTTTGGACTTGGTGATAGATGTTTGCTCTTTATGGTGGTGACATGCGGCCTGAAGCGGCAAGGGGAAGCCAGGCTCCACGGGGCTGTGAGAAGACTATCAGGCCTGTGTTTAGTGGGCAGCTGGCAAACTGCCACCAACTTGACAGATTGACTCTCCGAGTGTTGAAACAACAGAAAAAGTCCAGCTAAGTTGAGGGATAGCAGACGGGGGGGATGGAAAACAAGCCAACGCTGCCTGCAATATAAATTATGTGGATGTCCATAATGAGCTGTCTATATATGTCCATCTGTGTGCTCATGTCTGTATTTGTGTGACCTCAAGCTGTGAGAATAACTAGCCCCAAGCATCATGAAAACAATCAGAGAGGTACCAGTAAGCAGTCAGAGGTAGCAGTTAGTTCAGATTATAAGGGTGGAGTAAAGTCATTCTTGGGTCACAACTGTGGTTTGCTCCCCAGAGAAGGATGGAAAAAAGAAATGTTGTAATTATGAGGAAATATTGGGAAAACACAGCCCTTTACCTCAGTCAATCCCTTCTCACCACCCCCTTGTTATTTTGACGAATCAGCTCATGATAGTGCGACTTTGTGAGAGCGTTTGGGACAAGAGTAAGTCGATTAAAGACTTCCTTCAACCGAGCTGTGGTTCCGCGTGCGCGCTGGCCTGCAGAGCAAATTGAACTTGGTGTACGACTGAATACAGAGAGAGAAGTCCGTACCCATTTTTATTTTGACAATTGCATTAGTCATCTTGCTTGAATGAATTTTAAAGAAACAAAAACCCTGAACAGAACAGACTGAACCTGTGAAATAATAGTGTTTAAAGGAAGTGTGACTTTGACTTATGATGCTGCGCTGAAATGGAAGTCACTGTATTTTCTCAGCTTGTTTTACTCATCCAGGCACAAGAGATATGAAGTGACTTAAATATGAACATTACACACAGCGTGCGTGTATGAGAAGGCTGGTAATATTCTGTCTTTTACTTACTGTCACTTACTGTCATCTCTCAAATACGTTATGACCTTTCTGTTGCGTCTGTTGCTCTTGGCGACAAGCAGATTAGTTCCTACTGGAGACATAAATCTTAGAAAATAGGTCAAAAATATATTTTTCATTTTTAAACAGGGCTCAGTAATTTCATCAAACAGCTAGGCTCTGTAGTAGCTAAAGGAGTAATAATGCATTTGTTTTGGACTATCTTAAGCCGTGGTTTAATACACATTGCATACACTAGTCATGCATATAATCTCCACAGGGGACCGGGCGTCAGATCCACTGCAATGTCATAATCAACCTCAGTTCAAGCTTACAGTTGTAGGGTGCTTAATTACACGGGTGGAGGAACCAGTCACTGTACTAAGAGAAGTGCCGTTCTACAAAAGAAATGACACACACACACTTTGTGCACACACCTGCTGGTAAAAACAGACAGCGGAGGTAAAAGATGGCAGACAGAAAGCGGGCTGATGAGATGCAGGTTCAAGGTGAGCACCAACACCAGCATGTTGCATGTTGTATCAAAGTTCATTATTTAGTTTGACGAAGAAGAAAAAAAGTTATCTAGCAGTAAACCTCCATATCAGCAAGCAGCTGTTGTCCTGAAGGTCTCTGTCTCTCTTTGGATTACGTGCTTCACTTAAACTAACACTGGTGATCCTGGAGTATCATGAAGCTGGTTATGACTTGTCTCTGATAACACAGTGAAGTGTTGAGATGAGATAAAATGCTCAGTAGCCGCAGAGATAATTAAAAGTGATATTCAAAGCAAAATGTAAAGAATGTAATCACATAACTAGAAAAAAGTAGTCAGAAATAGTGGATATCCTCGGCTACAGTATGTCTTTAACACAGGAGTGAATACTTGTTTTTTTGTCAGATGATGAACAAATTATTCTGAGAATGTGCTGCACATAAAAAGCATTCATAAATCTATTGGTCCTTATTACACATCATCAAATTATTGTAAACTGAGAAGGACCTTTGTCAGGATCATGTAGGACTGATGACTCTTTATCAGTGATCAGATTTGTCACCGTACCCAGCCTGGTTGGTTACTCCACAATGTCTCCAAAGATTTCGGTTTTGACACTAGTGAGAATTTAAGAGCAGATGGCGTATTTAGGATTTATTCAAAATAAACTAAAATAAACAGATTTTGGATAACAGCAATGGCACAGACTACGTATCAAGAGTTTGATACTCAAGCAATACTCAATTTATTTTTGGTTTTGGTCTCTTGTTGACAGTACAAAAAAATATTTTTATTTCAAAACATCATCAGTTGTCATTATCATGACTTCCCACAGCTAATGGATATTTAAAAAAGTGTAATTGACCACATGGGGGTGCTGTGATTAAAATTCAGATCTTTGGCCTCCAGATTAAAAAACGTAATTTTGACGCAATTAGTCCAATTTATTCTGAATATTTGCATTAAACCAGAGAGCAGCATTTTGTAACTATTCCCCCTAAATATGTAAGAAGTATTCAAAATGATGATCCATGTAGACTTCTTTCTTTCTTTCTTTCTTTCTTTCTTTCTTTCTTTCTTTCTTTCTTTCTTTCCTCATCTCTCTTTCTGTAAACCAGAGCACCTTTTGCATTCCCTCTCATAATGCATGACAGATGCAGATCAGGCTCTGCTCGTTCTGATGGTTAGATCTCTCTGGTCTGCAGCCAATGAGAATCACCCTCCTCACATCTACCCTCGTCTCCACAAACCTTTACACTGCATCTGGTTTCAATGCACTCTGTCAGAAAACATTGCTCGCTAGGGGTAATAAACCCGGTTGTGAAAAAAGGTTTTGAACAGAAGAGGTTTGAAGGATTGTAAGTGTTTTGGGAAGCGAGCTAACCAGCCATGTCTCCACAGTCAACTTCGGTTCGCTGTTTTGTTATTCTGGACAAGCGATGGAAATCGTCCAGTAGAAAACAGATCAATCATTTCCTGAGTAAAGGAATGAGAATGAATGAAACTGAGAACGAATTTGGTTGGTTTGATATTATAGTGTAGGACACAGCAAGAGGTTTCAAAGTTCATTGATCCACTTAGTGTCAGAATCGATAAATACTGGGAGGTTGACACTACTGCAGTGGGCTATACTCCTCTATATACTGTGTGTGTGTGTGTGTGTGTGTGTGTTGTTGCTGAGGCTAGCAATAGTATTGTTACCACCAACTACAGCCGCTGTTGTAGTGGAGGGAGGGTCAGCAGTGGGGAACCAAAATCCTCTTTTAATGAGTTCTCCAGGGGAACCAAAAACACTGCGCACATAATGAAACACACAACAGTGCAAATACTGACAGCAGGCTGCGTGCGTATGTGTGTAGCGGTTATTTTAAAAGCCATTTTTAGTTCAGTTCAGTCCCAGTTCAAGGGGTTTAACTGGACTGATTTGGGTGGATGAGAAAGATACTGTGAGACACGCCAAGACATATTGAGTGGGCAAGAACAAAGGATGGATGCCATTAGTTTCAAGCCAATTTGATAAAGTTATACAACATATTGAATGCTCAAAAAGAGAAAAAACAGTTACAGATTATGATTCAGGAGGCATTTCTTTTTATTGAACAGAAAAGTAAATTCAGATAGAAATGGTTTAGTAAAAGAAATAAATAAATAACAAGCATTCGTACCACCATTAGCTGATGTCAACATTCATTTCTTATCTTCGATTTTTTTTAATATAAGTTAGACACCTCATCATCTGTCAGGCTACAGATTGGGAAAAAGTCCAGCAGGGCTGTAAACATTAGCTGACCTCTGACCTTTCAGTGAAGCAGAGCCAACAAAAAGTTTTGATTCCAAATGTCCAGTTTAACGAAGTATCATGTGCTAATGTTGTGCATAGGACAGCGTAACATCAGGTGACTCTCAGCTGTGTGTTACGTTTATCTACTATATCAGGACTTCATTTTAATTTAATCATGTCTTTCAATCAAATAATCAAAAAGTCTACAAGATTATTTTTATGATTGATACCACTCTCATGCCTAAAGGGCAACCATAAAGCTAGAGCCGGGAAGTGATTAGCCTAGCAAGTTTAAAGCTCACTAATTAACAACCAAAACTATTACTGCTCATCAATATTGATACCTATGGATAATATTACTGATACTACTCACCATAATTTGGTGCATAAAACTAAATACATGACATGATTATTGAGTATGAGTTATTGCATTTAGCTGCATTTTCATTAGATTTAGTAAAAACAGGCCACACTTTTGAACGTTCTGCCCTGTCAGCTGTTCATATGTAAAATACTGATAGCAGTATTGTCAGGAGCGTATCATTTTATTATTTTTTACATTCAGATACATGGCTAGCTGTTTCTCCTTGCTACCAGTCTTTATGCTAAGCTTGACTAATCGCCTTTAAAATTACCATACAGACATAAAAGTGGTATCAATCTTCGTATCTAAATCTTGAGAGTGCAAGAGAGTGAATAAGCATATTTTCCTAAATGTCTTATTCTTTCCTGTTTACTGTCAAGTTCAGTTATGTTACATATTGAAATTAAATCTGGCCTCTCTTCACATTTCTCACATTTACTTCATCTGCTGTGGTGTTTCTCTCTGTTCATTCTAGTTTCCCAGCCAACTATTCTTAGTTGGAGCTCCTCTGTGGTCTGACCTCACAGTGTTAAACAGATCCTTTCCTGTCAGTTCTTCTGGTGAATTACTGTGGTATAATTGGCTGAGTGTCTTTGTTGTTATTTTTTTTTTCACTCCTCAGAGCCAGCCAGAGATGGAGTACTCTCTGCCCGAGCTGCAGGCTCCTCGGTCCAACGTGGCAGACAAACCTTGGCCTCAGGTCCACTCTCACACCCAGAGACCCCATGGTTAGAACACATGCACCACACACACAGACTGTACAAACGCACATTTATCAGTATATGCTGGTACAATATTAATTCATTTCGCAGGTGTGAGGGGACATGGCGAGAGGGGAGCATCCAAAGCAGGAGGCAAAGGGAAGCACCCTGTTCAGCACGCAGACGACCCCACAGCTGAGCACGACTTCCTCGGCTGCATGTCAAGGTGAGCTTGAGTTTGAGTAAAAACTGTTATCCACATAAAATACATTAATAATAAATCAGTAAAATTTATAAAATACCACTTATAGTACTTGCCAATCATCAAACGTCATCAAAATCAAACCGCAAATTTCTTCAGTTGATTGTCAGCATGAAAATAAACTTGCAGATACTTGAAACTTGCTTTAGATCCATCTAGCTAATCCATCACAGCGAACATGATTACTGCATTATATTTATCATTGTGCAATGTTCAAATCAATGTGCACATTCAACTGCATTACCTTTCAAAAGCAGACATAATTGATTCAGATCTACTCTCAATCCAACTCATTGTCTGTCTCTTTGAGGTAATTTTAACATAATAAAACATAATGAAAGATCAAAACCACCTTTATGCTGTAAGAATTTAAAGTAGTTTGGATTTGCTGTAAATGGGGTACAACATGTAAACATTTTTTGTGTATGAAAGTGTATGAAATTAATTTTTTTCACATACAATGTATTTACATCCAGGCTCGTTATATTTATTGGTGCCTTAATGTTTAGTTTCTCTGTTTCTAGACCTTTCTAGTCACATCCCTTGACTTGTCCCCTTTTATCTTTCGTTTCGTTTCTCCAGACGTTCGGGCCTTCCACGGTGGATTTTAGCGGCCTGTCTCTTCCTGTCCATCATGGTTATGTTGTGGCTCAGCTGTGCCAGCCTCGTCACCGCACCAGAGCAGCACATTAAGACGCAGGTACACAAACACACACACACACACACACACACACACACGAAAAGGATCAACAACAATGTTAACACATGCACATGAAGGGAAGCAGTGACTCACAATTTCAAGAATACTTGGCAGTGCGAGTAGAGGGGCAGCTATACTGGAAATCCAGTTGCACATTGCAACATGGGTGGAGGTGCACAGAATAACTTGTGTTGCTTTCAACCAGTAGATATAGCAGTGATTCGTGGGAGGCTGAGTTAACATTACTGTAATATCTAAGTAATTCCCATCCATAACAACTAGCATATTGCTGTGTAGTGCTCTACCCTTTCAGTTGAATCACTTTATAGCTTCACATATCTGCAGTTCATAATCTGAGTGACATATTCTGTACATTCGGGGCAGCACGGTGGTGCAGTGGTTGGCACAGTCAGCGAGAAGGTTCCTGCTTCTGTGTGGCGTTTGCATGTTTTCCTCGTGTCTGTGTGGGTTTCCTCCCACAGTCCAAAGACAGCGGTGACTCTAAATTGCCCGTGAATGTGAGCGGGAACGGTTGTCTCTATGTATCAGCCCTGTGATTAACTGGCTTGTCCAGGGTGTACCCCGCCTCTTGCCCAATGCCAGCTGGGACACTGATAAGGATAAGCGGTAATGGAAAATGGATGGATGGATATTCTCACATCCACATACTTGGGTTATGCACCCCATAGTCACTTAAGAAACTAAGAAATTGTTTTTTTTTATTAAAACACTCCATAAAATCATCACAGCAACTCTTAGTGCAATCATGTGAAGACTATTTTTCCATTCCCAGTTTGGTGTTTCTGACTCAATTGTCAGAAACTAATTAATGCAGTCAAATCTAACACAAGTTAAGACAAGGCTGGAGGTGGAGGTATGTGTGAGTGAACTTGTTTTTTCACTGTTGTCATGTGTTTCTTCCTGATTCTTTTCAGCTGAGTATCAACGGAGACAAAGAGTTTCTGGATAATGCCCACAAAGTCAACCCGTACCACCTGAGTCCTGTGATCGCCGTCGCCGTGAAACAATCGGAGGAAAGTCAGGAGGCCGGGCCGCTGCCGGTGAAAGTTGACCTCAACAAAACCTGTGTTTAGGAAGGACCACTGGGAGAGCTGTTGTCATGACTCCCAGAGTAACCATGTCTGAAATCCTTGACCCGTTGGTGAAAGGCGTGAAACAAACACAACACGGGACTCACTCAGTCACCAGAATTTTTAAAAACATATTTTTAAGAGCATGGCACCCTCCAGTCATTTAAAATTATCATACAGAAACATCTAGCTTGGTCTTGTTGGTCTGATGGCACTTCATTTACTTGTACAGTCCAGATTTCTTCAAGTCCATCCTCAGATTTTCCTTAATGATCAGCCTGCTCATTGCTTATTGATAAGTCAGCACTCTTGTCTCCGAGCCAAGCTGGAGACAAGCAGAGAGGATGGATTACAGCTGAGAGCTCTCACATAATTTTTCATGTCTAGCCTGGACAAGAGAGGACAAACGCTGAGATTCATTTTAGATTTAATTTTGCCTCGTTCTCACAGAGAGTTTGGACTAATTGATGGGTTGCTGAGAGCGAGAAAAAGGAAGAAAGAGAAAGGCGTAAAAAGAAGTGAGAGAGAGAGATGAATGGAAGTTGGGCTTAAACGCTTTGGCTTGTGAGCGCTGCAGGAAACAGATAGTGTCGCTCACAGTTTATGATGTGTTTACATAATCAGCATTATGAGTTGTTTAGTAAAAATTGGTCTAGAAATTTTAAATTTCGCCTCACAACAGGAAACGGTTCACAGGTGAGCTACACAGCCTCACCAAGTTCAGAGAATCAAAGGAATACTTACTCAAAAAACAGTGTTTTTTTTGGTCAGCTTGTTCCTCTGTGTGTGTTTGTGTGTGTTAGGATATGTCTGGGTGTTTGTGTACATCTACAACAGCACACATACATTCATAAGGAACCAATATTAAAAACAACTGGATTAAAAAACTGGAATTTATTTATTTTCTCCTCTATTTATTCAGAATCATCGACATGACTTATCTGTTAAATAGTGTTATTGAAGTGCCATGTACAGTTAATTCATCATGCAAATGTAATTGCTCTGTATGTAAAATACATTGTAACACAGATTGGAGAGAGACACATAGAGAGAAGATTGCATCTATTACTGTATTATTATTATTATTATTATCATTATTATTACCATATTATTACTCTTATATCACTTCAAGAGTTCTTAGCTGTTATATGTGCCATGTGCTTTCTAATAGCTGACTATTTTGTATGTCCTAGGAGCACACACTGAAGGATAACCTCTGTAACAATGTGTAATGCAAAGCTTTTAACATAGACCTTTGTTATTGAACAGAGTTGCACAATCTTAGAGAAGATTTTCTGTTTCCCTCTCAGTGCTTTTGATGTCCTGTAACGCTCTCTTTTCATCCAGGCTATGTAGACAATAAACCGTGCATGCAAGTGACGCTTCGATAGTTTATCTTAACCCGCCCGCCATGCCAGTTATGGCAAGCCTCTGCTGTTAGACTTGTGATTTTTTGTGTTACTATTTACTGTAAACATTGAATAGAATGTGTAATGATGAATGACAATATCCTCAATATGACTTACAGGAAGGACTCTTTAATTAAAAAGCCATTCAATCGATATCTGTGCTGGTTCAAACTGAAGGTGTATCACAAGGAATATGATACACATTTCAAACTGTATTGTTTCCTTTTTACTGGTCTGTTTATTTTCAATGAAATGATACTTACAACATGATGAAATAAAGTGTTTTCATTGTAAATAAACTAGAGAGTCAAGTGTTTTTATTTATGTATAATATAATTAATATAGAATGAATAAAAAAGACAGAAGGTTCACATGATATACCTCAGTCTCCTCAGCAACTGGAGATGACTTTGGCTTTTTTTGTACAGGACGTCCGTGTCCAGTTTATTAGGTGAACATTCAGGTATGTGGAATATTTGTTATAACAGCAGCTGCTATACCAGCCTCCACTCTTCTGGGAAAGGCTTTCCACAGCACGTTGAGGGATAAAGCTCACAGTCAGCATTTTAATTTTAATCCCGAAGGTGTTTGTTGGGGTTCGAGGTCAGGGAATTGTGCAGGCCAGTCATGTTCTTCCACACCAAACTGAGAAAAAAGATCTCCTAATGGACCCCGCTTTATACACAGGGGCCCTGTCGTGTAGAAAGAAGAATGAACATTTCTCAAAATTCTGGTTAATAAAGTTAAAAACACATTATTGTCTGTAACATCACTGGATGCTGTAGTGTAAAGATTTGCGTTCTTTGGAGCTTTGTCTCGTACAAACCATGAAAAACAGCCCCAGGCCAGAGTGATAGCCATATAATGTAGGTCATTCATTACTACATTTAGCACTAGTGATTAAAAAAACTGTTAAAGTCCCAACAACCAATCTTTAGTGTGTAATACATGTTTCTGTCCACTTGATGGCAGCATAGTTTTAGTATTTGGTAAACCAGGATGAGAAGTTTATTTTAGGCACTGATGCATCTGCTATTTGTAAAATGTTGAAGCTTTGTTTTGAGTTCACCTGACTGTAAATGATAAATGATAATATATAATGTTTGTTTATGCATCGTAGAGGAGTGATTTTATTTTATTTTTGACATAATTTAACGTCAGAGAGAGCAGGCCCTACAGCCACAGACGACAGTTGTGCAGCTGTTCGGCTTGCTGTTTATTTGTAAATGTGGCGTCTTCTCCATACTACAGAACTACTTAGAGAAAGAGCTGAGGAGGGCATAACAGTCGAGGGAAAATAATGGGTGACATTTACCCGACAAAAATACATTAAGCTGGAAGTTTGTTTCTGAAGGGATGAAAAATGGTCACAAAAAACATGACAGATGAGAGCCGCAGCATCAAGTGAAGGCAGATTTTGCTGCTGGGACGACTGCTGAGAGAATAAATGAAGCACCTGCCTGCTTTCACCTGCAGGAGACAAAAACATGTAATGAAGTTCTTGGAGAAAACTTAGAGAAATCTAAGATTTAGCACAAGCACTTTGGCTCAAATCAAATAGCCGGAAACCGAAAAGCATTGACATTTGAACAACCACTTAGTTTACATATGATCTTATATGTATTTGTGACTGTTGCTCACAGATTTATCTGCAATACAACCCGGCACCGCCACAGATTGTCCTCCATTTCAAGAGACTTCTTCTAAAACAAGATTCACTCAAGAAAAAAAAACAAAAAACAGATTTGCTTTGGCTTCTCTCTCAGTGCAAAAAACAGACCAGATACAATGAATACATAATCAAACACCACACGACGGGGGCAACACACCAGAGCTTCCAGTGCATGTGTCCAATTAGCATAACATGCTGGTTGGCTCTGTGAAAGACAGACAGACAGAAGGAAATAACAAAACATGCCTCCTTGTTGTCAGCTGTGACACATAATCAAAGAGAAGAAGCTTCTCTACAAGCGGGTGCTACATTACATTACCCTGTGATGTTTTGGCAGGGAAAAAACTTTAAAATTGGTCACCACACATACTGGGAAGACAGCACCGATACTCTCTATTAACACTGTAGTGTGTGTGTGTTGACATGTGACGACACATGAGGAAGTTCAGGGTTTCACGCTCTCTGGACAGCCCGGATTGAGAAAAAACTTTATTTTAGAGCAAGCCCGTGTGGGCAGAGGGTGTCAGTTTGACTCCCTTTTTACCCACCACACAGGAGGTTTCACAGGCTGCCTCTGATTTGTCTGCCATACATTCAGACACTTTAGGTAAAGAGAGAAAAATTGCCTACTGTAGTGCCACTTCAATAACTTGACCGGCCTGGCCTTCGCTCTATGTTGCCGTGAATGAGTTTGGCAGCAGCTGGGCTCCCATTGATAACCAACTGAAGAGAGAGAGAGAAAGAGTGGAAAATAGAGGAGGTCTTGTGGGTTTGCATCTCTACAAATAGACCCCATGTT
This sequence comes from Argyrosomus regius, assembly GCA_946959425.1. Classification (NCBI taxonomy): domain Eukaryota; kingdom Metazoa; phylum Chordata; class Actinopteri; family Sciaenidae; genus Argyrosomus; species Argyrosomus regius. The sequence goes on along the minus strand of OX336888.1, from coordinate 11,607,590 downwards.
TGGTGTGTAGACGTGGTGGTGGTGGTGGAGGAGGAGGAACTAAAAATGAAAAAGAGTAGGGACTGATTGTGCTTTTCACACTGACACGTTGACTCATTTAATGCAAATAGGTCCTGCTGTCTCACTCTGTCTCTGTCTCCCACGATCAGACTTTCTCTGTTGACGCAGGGAAAGACAAACTGAGATTTTATGGTCCTTGCAGCCTCACTCTTGGGACAACACACACACACGTCACTCGGGCTGACATTTATGACCCGATGAGAGCTCTGTCTGTACTTTAAACGTTGTGTGTGTAAGACCATCAAGAAAATCTGGATTTAATCCATGTACACTGGCACAGGCACTGACATTAACTGGAAGAAATCCTTTGGTATGTGCTCCAAACAGGGCTTCAACCATAATTTCATATAATAATATTGTTAAATTAGTCCAAAATTATCCAAACACAACCCCACTCCTCATTACCAATGTTTGACTAGCTTCCAAAATATGTTTATTTTTCAAAATGATGACCATTTTTAAATCAAAATCAGCCTATAAACGTCAGGTTCCTCCCTTTTCCCCCCTTCCTTTCTCTTTCCTCCACGTTGATCTTCATCTTTGCATGCTACACTACAAAACAAAAATAGTTTGTTGCATCTTTTAGCTAATCAACCCCACAAATAATTGCCATGAGTGCCTCATTCAGCAGTGGGGTGCACAAACACAGCACAACCAGCAAACAAGAACTCCCCCACCCTCCTATGTTACTCAACTAATAACCCACAGGGGGCGCTATGGATCCAGGTTTGAGTGCTGGTGGCCCCATTATTACAATTTAATGGTTTATGTGAGTGAAGAGGCAATGTTCCTCTCTCTCTTTCCCTCCCTCCCAGCAGAAAGCTGTGTGCTGCTCTTATCTGGCCAGACCTGCTGCAGGAGCCAACCTGCAGTGCATTAAACAAGCCACCACCACTGACACACACACACACACACACACACACACACACACACACACACACCTAAACAGGCAAATACACACAGAGCAGCATGTGTAGATGTGTGTGTGTGTGTGTGTGTGTGTGTGTGTGTGTGTGTGTGTGTGTAACTGACTGTGGAAATGAACAGAATAATGAGAAAGGAGCGACAGTCAGAGACAGTTAAGAGAAGGAGACAGAGAGTTCATCACAGTCTATTGTAGTGTTTATTTGTGAATAATTAATCTTACAGATTAAAACATGCAATGCACTCTTATGTATACCCTGTGCAAGAAAGTGACCCGGTGAGGAGTGAGAAGTTTGATAAAGCTGCATGTGAAGCAATAAATTGGGAGTTTATTTGACATATATTAGGCCCATGCTTTTCTGGGATTATTTAGTTAATCTGACAAATCTTTTAATTGAAATCTTTGAACGTTTCTTTGTGCACATGGACAAATCACAGCCACAGCTATGGCATGAAACCTGTCAACTTTGCAGCCATCTGAGTCATGCCAACTGTGTGTGACAAGTGTCAAAATGAATGTGATTCTGTGTCAGATCTGCTTTGACACGGTGAGAAGTTTGGTGGAGGGTTTTTATATATTTATATATATATATATATATATATATGAAAGAGGGGGAAGGAGGACGAGGAGGCTCACACACTCTGTGTCAGTCGCTTTGTTTAACACACACACACATAGACAGAGATAGAGGGGAAACATCCACCAGAGCGGACTAACTTTATTTCACCACGACATGTGTCATAAACCTCCGCTGCGCCTAAAACAAAGATTCAATCAGAGCTTTAACAACATGTCAGATCAAAATTCCGAGCACATCTTTCTCCCTTTACTTCTCTCCTCCTATGTCTCTCTCGGTCTTTTACAGCCGTAACAGCCATGCACGTACACATGGGGAGACAGACATGTACATACAGCACGGATGCTACCCGGACTATTAAACTCCAAGCTGCCCGACACGCCACTCTCTCCAAACTAGGCGCACTGGCATGAGCGGCCGGTTTCAAGCTGCCCTCTCTGTGAATTGATTCTACTATGAGCCTACACGAATCTCCGCTCTAAGAGGCGGGGGTGAGCGGTGCAGAACAGGGTGTCCCGTCCCGGTTAAACCCATCACTAAATGTCACAAAAGTAGACCCACGTATGTTTAAAAATGTCCCCGTGTGTGTTGATTTTGTTGGAACAAAAAGAAAGCTCGATTTTAGAGGGGTTTCGTGGTATCTTCCAGATTCGGCCACCCCCGCGCCGCCAAATGGAACATTCCACAATTTATTCCAGGGAAAGACTGACAGTTTTTTGGGTCATGAAGCAGCTGTTCAAGTCAGCGGCCGGTCCCCCCTCCGCTGGAATAAGAAATTAGTCCATTTTAAAGTAAATAACTAAAGCCTCTGGCCGATAAGAAGGAATTATAGAATGGTGTGCAGGCTCAATTTGACGGAGAGAGAGCCCCCAAAACAGTTAAATCCAATAAATATGATCCCCCCCCCCCTTCCTCCATCAAATTATTAAACACATTGGTGCTAAAGTTAGGCCAAGTTATTATCAACACAAGAGAAGATGGGATGCTATATACCATAAGCAACCCATTATTGAAGAATTACATATGCAAGGCTGTCCTATGTGGTTGCGATAATAGCAGCAGCATGTTTTCAAAGTGAAATGTATTACAACATAATAATTTGAAATTGTTTTTTTTGCATTTGAATGAAATTTTAGGACCCTGAAGGTCATATCATCCTTGTGAGGTTTGATTCCTAATTGTCAAAACTGATTACCAGCGTTACTGATGACGATACTGTTTTGCTTATATTAGTGTCATCATCGGCTCCATTTGTGTCAGTTATCACTCCACTCAGTCGGAGTTTGACAATAATTTGATGCACGGCGGAAATGCACGACAGTGACGACAGTCTTTGTATATTTCTAAAGTCATTTTTCCGCACTCTGGCTTATTAGACGTCCTAACACAGAATTAATAAATTTGTTGCACAAAACCTGTGTTTGCAGTAGTTAAGTCACTTATATTTTTGACCTTTCACAGCAGGTGCTATGTAAGACTTAATTAATTCTTCTAGTTTTAAACAAATTCCACATAACACCTTGAATCTATTAGTTGAATATATTCCAGATTTTTAAGGGCTGCACTTAGAGGCTATGAGTTAAGTAACATCCAAGTATTGTGCCAACATATAATTAAGTTTCATGAAGCATAATGCACGCTGTATGAGATTAGCAATTTGTATCCTGAGCTAGGAGCTGTTTTCATTTCATTTCTGTATGCAAGGGAATGTATTACATCCTTCTCGTTTTCAGTGCTGGGGAACTAATGCTGAAAGTGGTTCATAAAGTTTGCCATGAAACTTGTGCTGTGCGGCAATTAAGTAAAGGCCTGGTGTGTGTCACAGATTAAGTTTTATAAAATGTGAAGACCAATGCTGTAGAGACTGACTGTGTGCTGCTGAATCCCGCATCAGTGGAGCTGTGTAGTGGAGTATTGAAAATGAAAAAGATGACTCATTTGTGATCGCAGAATATTATTGAATTGAATAATTCTTACTGAAAACACACATTTACTTTAATTAAGCTAAACGGCTCTCATATGTAACTATTAGTGGAATGGATGATGTTTACATCTTCAAATTGATGGACTAAATGACTATTAAATTGGGAAAAATTCAGTAATTGAGTAAAATAAGCTGAAGTAGAGTAATGCATAGGTTGAGATATATTTTTCAAAAAAACGTGCACGACATATACAAAATACTCATAAGGCAAACAGAATTAATAGCTATGACTTTTATGTATTAAATGAACAGATGGTATATGATGTCAATGTGGGAAGATGTAAACTTGTAATCTGCATATCTAAAAGAAAATATACATTTCATTAGTGTCATCAACATCTGTTGTGTTGTAAATATAAGACCTTGAAATCAAACTGAACCACTGACCACGATGAAAAAAATAAAAAACAAGTTCTCTGTTGAAAAATCAAGTCATTTTTTAGAAGCACTGACTGTTTGTGAGGCACAAAATACATGCAATAAAGAAACGTGTATTGTGTGACACAGGTTTAATTAGGTAGGTAAATATGTCAGGACTTGCTGCTGTTAAACTGCTTTGTATTTACACCAAACCCCATTCACTTATTCCTCCACATCTTTCTATATTTAATTTAATTTATTTATTTAATCCATTCTTCTGTTTCATCTTCTCCTCTTGTCTCGTCCACCTGATCCATTTGTCTCTCCACTTCTACATTTCTCCTTGTCTCCACGCCACTCTCCATCTGTTGGCCTTCCTCCATCTCCCCCCCTCCGCTCCACATCCCCCTTCTCCTGTCTGCCCAGAGTCACCAGTCATCCACCAGCATGCGTTCCTCCTCTGGTCATAATGGAGATCATATGTTGAAGCCAGCTCTGAAACCCAACACGGGACGTCCACATCAAATAAAACCTGCTGTCAGCAGCGGGGCCTGGCTCTGCCAAGGGGAGTGAAACCATATCTGTGTCGGCCTCACCAACACGCCATAAAATGGAAACCCAAAAGACCAACAGACAGACAGACCATACCTTTCTGGGAGACATTCCAGTCTGCCCCTGCAAAACTACAGTTTTTGTCACATATTAGTTGAGGTGTGCTCAAACCTCTGAGGTGAGGTTTGCAGCTTTTTTTTTTTTTTACCTGCAAAGGCTTGCAGCTGTCAATCATTCAGAAAGACACACATTGAAACTCGTGGAACTGCATGAATATTCAGCGTGGATCATCTTAAAAATGTTAACACTGTCTTTGCAGTTTCGTCATCATTGTGGCATCTTTGTAAGTCATCTGATACTCTTGTTTATTGCAGCACCTTCCTTGCCTGAATACATGGATTTTCTGTACTGCACATAGAGTACAGTTGCTTATCCTGGTGTGCTTAACTGACTTGTGAAATGTGCTCATCTTCTGCCAGTGAACAAAACAATGCTGATTTCAAGTTGGCTTCAAACATTGATGACTTGAACTTAGAGCACTGCTGGACTACATGTGAAAATAATGTCAGTATATATGCTGATTACCTTAATTTCGCTATGACGATTGACTTTTAACTTCATAGAGAGTCTACACCAATCTGCAGAAAACAGGACAGGTCAGCCTGGACAGTTATACCATCAAATATCTCACCTCCCAGTTGAGCGTTGAGCGACCAGTCGGAGTAGTCACGACTATAAGAAGCAGCAGCTCAAATATGGGCTAGGTGCAGTATGTTGCCATATTTGGGATGGCATCCAGTTGAATCAACCTTGATGAACCATATATTGTTTGGAAGTGCACAGTAAATGTAAATCTTCTTCAGTATCACTCCCACTAATTCTGAATTTTTGACCAGGATCATGACTGAAATCCAAAAGGTTTGAGAACAGTACACAAACAGGGGATGCACTGGTGAATATCACATCAGAAATCTAAAACATGTGCTCGTATATAAATGAAATCAGTGTATAAATTGTCTTTTTACAGTAGATTGGGATTTTAAACGTCTCTTTTTATGTGTGGGACTTCCTGTGTGGTGTTACACACGTGGCCCATGGCCCACCACCCACCTTACAAGGCGGCGGCAGCATCACCATTTCTCAGCAGATATGACCGAGATTGAATTGCCCTTCCAGTCCCCATGTCTGAGCAGTAGAGATAGAGATCCAGAGTAAGAGCTGGAAGATGGATGGAGCATTGGTGGTGATGGTACTGCTGCTGGGGGTAGGTGGAAGCGAGAGTGTCCTGTTGTTCGTCAAGTAGCTGAGAGATCAGATGCTATCGGGCCAGGAGGTGTCTGCTCTGCTCTGCAGCCCAAGCACTGTGTACAGCAGCTAGTTTACGTAAAGGATAAACAGTGACCCGGGGGTTGTAATCCACTAGTAGGCCGAGCAGGAGCTGTGTGGATTACTGGAGGCTAACTGTAGCCTCTCCACTTGTTTTACACCTCAAGAGGATCCTAATTGAGCTAAATCTCATTATTTATGGCTGGCTATGGAGACGGTAATCAGAGAGGCTGGTGTGTCTTTAAACAGATCAGTCAGGAGCTGCGTCTGTTAATGTGAGCATGTGCGCATGTGCCCATAGCACACACACACACACACACACATACATACACACAGGTTTAGTTTCCAGGTTGCTCTCATGAGAAGACTTAGCAGTGGGAGGGGAAATGTTCTTTGGTCATTAGAGGCTCCAGCACAATCATCATCACCATGCTGCACATGTAAGAGTGCGTTTGTGTGCGTATGGGTACATGTGAGAAAGAGAGAGGAATCATATGAAGGCCTTTTCTGGACAGACAAAACGTAGCTTGAAAAAATTAACATCACTGTCACTTGTAAATGACAGATTTAATATTTTCATAAAACAATAGTTAACGAGATATTTTCCTCGCCTTTATTTCTTCTGATTTAATGAATCCAGCTGATGTAGATCCAGAATATTCATTGCAAGCAGCTACCTAGACCAGCAATTTCCCGTGTTATTAAAAGGCAGGGATCGTTGATATGAAGATATGAAGTTTCATTGCTGGCTGATATGAGAATTATGAATGGCGACAGAGGGCAAGAGCTGACCCCGTGTGGAGCCATGGTGCTGAGGGGTCTGCAGCTCCACTGTTAGACAATAGGGAAGAGAAACTCCAAGAGCAGTTCATATAAATGTCACGCTTTCTAGACTGCTAATAAAAAAAAGAACAGGGCTCACAATAAAAGCTGCACTAGAAGAGTAAAAGAACAAGAAATTAAACATGCAAGAAAGAAAAGGAAGGAAAGACAAGGACAAGTTTGTTAATATATTTCAAACAAAAGGGGAAAATAGATATCAGACAAAATGGTGCTGAAGAGATTTTGCAAAGATTTTGCGATGGTTGGGATGAGGTGATGTGGAGCAGAATGAAAGAGAGAGAAAGAAAAAGAAAGAAGATAGATGGTGGTTTGGGAGTTTAGAAACCTCTCAACCATATGCATTTCTATGTCTGCAATATACATGCAAATGTCGGCATGCATGAGCGATAGCAAAGCAAGGAGCAGAGACAGTTTTTTTTTCAGAACCACATTACCCTGAACGATGCCAAGCTCCAGCCTACCTCCACCCATCGACACAAAACACACAGAGCTTCAGACGACAATGGACATTTAACTCTTAACTTAAGCAGTTTCCCCGTGAATCTTCTGTCCCTGCAGATCACAGTCTGTATTCATGACTGTAGGCGAAGTCATGGCTTGTGTTCAAAGAGTTATTTTAACAGACAATTAGATTTATTTTGTCAACACACAGAATGGGAAAAGAAAAGAGATAAAAGAAGATTTAGAGCCGGGGAGAGACAGTAAAACAGGGAGACAGACAGACAGATCCTAGTCCCTGTAGGCAGGGGGACCTGGCTTTCATTTTGGCACCCAGCTCGTACAGCTACAAAGGAGCTCCAACGCAGACATGGAAAACCCAGAGAGACATAAAGCCCCAAAAGAGGGACTTGTGTTTTTAAGTGCTCATCAGGCCGCTGGATGAAGGGGGAGAACCTGTCTGGAGCACATGTTTTATTGGGACACATCAATGCTTGAGAGGACATTTTACTGTCCATTTTACATCAATGAACTTTGCCAGCAACAAGAGAAATACAATATGTCTCTGTGTGTATGTGCGTGCTCTTGTAATTCAGTCTTTGTGGGGACCTGGTTGAATTTTAGACTCTGAGAGGACATTTTTGGAAAGTGAAGAATTTTGGCCTCTCTACACTTTTTGGACGTTAGGATTTGGTTTTAGGGTAAGATTAATACTAGGTTTGGGTTAAAGTTAGTGTGAGGGCTGGGGCTTGCTAATGCATTATGTCGTAAAGGGTCCTCACAAGTATAGAAGTACAAACGTGTGTATGTGTGTACTTTGGCACCTGTTATTTTACCAGTACAGTGAACAGAACACATTCAGTGAGCACTGAGCCAATGTGTTGACACAACCTGATATATGCAAGGCATTAATCTTCACACACATAATTTATCAAATGTTGAGTGGGTCTTGATGTGTTTAGGTGTTAAAGTTATGGTGATATTTAGCCATACTAGTGATGTGAAACTATGGCTGTCAATGTGGGCCTATCTGTCCACCACTTTGGTGTAGTTGTTAAGACTGAAATATCTCAACAACTATTGGATGGATTGATCTGATCCCCAGAGGATGAGTTCCTCTTGCTTTGATGAGACATTCCCTCTTGCGCCACCATGATTTTTAGTTTTCAGTCAAATGTCTCTGCAATTATTGGATGGATGGCTATGAAATCTAGTATATATATCTGTTTTGTTGAAAGGATGAACCTTAACGCCATTTGTCTCATATTTGCAACATGAATTTCTGAGACCTCTACGCCAACACAATGAAAGCTTTCCCGAAAAACCTGTTGTATGCAATCTGACGAATCTTCTTCCCGCTGGTGGGTTATCCATGCAATGCAGGTAGTAGTGAGCCTTGTTTTTATACACCCAACCTGCTCTCATAATAATCACTTGGATGTTGGAATGGCTCACTTGCTAATCGTTGTCTTTTTTTTTCACTAATTTTCACTAAAGAAGTTCCTTGGCTGTCATAATCTGTTAAATAGTCCAATTCAGCAAATAAACACACTGTTCATTTTTAGATGGCAAAAAGTACAGTGTTGAAAATGCCATCAGCATTATTATGGATGGCAATTTATGGAGTGGTTAGGGGAAGATGACAATAATAATGATGAGGAGGAATGCATGCTTACTGAGGGAAACTTGTGAGTGGTGAGGAAGACGTGCAAGATGAAAGTGTCGAGTAGACTAGTGCAGAAGTAGAGGGCCCAGCTCTGCAAGATGAAAGTGTAGACCAGATGAGCACAGAGACAAGCACAGAGGTGGAAGGCCCAACAACAAAGCAGTCAGCAAGGGGAAAAGTAAAAGTCAAGAATGCAGGTGGAGAAAAGTCCAATATGTATCTCCAGTTGTTAAATTTCATGAATGTGTTGAGGAAGCTTCACAAGACAGGGGTAACTGGACGTCATACACATATTTCAAACAGTATGTTACTGATAAAATGCTATAGGTAACTGCAGAACAAACGTGTACTGTGTACAAAAACAGGGAAGTCAGTAAGCATGACTGCCAAAGAAATGAAAGGTTTCTGGGTATGTGCATGCACATGGGGTTAGTACAGATGCTCAATGTACAAGCCTATTGGGGGATGAAGACAAAGCACCCCACAGTTTGTGATGTAATGTCTTGAGAATGATTTCTCAAATGCTTATCCTGCCTACAATGATTCACTTTGAAGACAACCTCAATGTACGAGCCTACAATCCACGACATAGACACAGTCCACACAAACAGGGTAAAAGGCTGCAACATGATGGAAAAAGGGAAGAGGCTCATGGGATTTTAGACTAAACCAGGAAAACAACATGAGAAAGTGTGACAACAAAGCTGTGAACCAACTTGTCTTCTTTCATTGGCATAGAATCAGTGGAAAATGTGAAAAGCTTGGATCAGAAATCCAAAACACCAAAACGGTCTCCAGACTAGCCATTGTCATTAGGCAGTATTGGGCAACGTGGATTTGGCATTTTGGGCATTGTTACGTGGACTTGGGTCGGCTCAAGTCACTGTTTTGAAGACTTTGAAGACTTGTGACTTGACTTGAACAAGATGACTGGCATAACTTATCTATCATCTATCATTTTATGTTTTCAGTTTAAATATAAACTATTAAAAATGTTCAGCTTTGTCAATGTTGGCATTACAACATTGTGTTACACTGATAATGGCACTGTCATGACTGGATGACTACATTATAAGTCAAGCTCCTTACAACACTACCAGATGGTCTGTGGAACAGATCATAATCATCATGCCTGTGCAAAGTTCCTTCACTTTTGTATTCAAGAGTTTCACATGTGAAAAAGAAGGCAAGCTCCTAAATGCAAGACATGCTCATTGAAATTTTTTTCTGTCATTCAAAGATTCATTTGGATCGACAAGTATCTGTGAGGGCTGATGTTGGCTGACATTTGCCAGATAACATGTTAGCATGATAATGACTGACATTACCAGTCAACCCAATCAGCACAATAAAACATTGGCATTTCGCATTTACTTTTCTACAAACCACTGTCACATTGAACCTCAGTCTTTAAGTTACATTTCAATGCGATTTATCACCCCCAGTTTCGGAGTGAAATACCACTGTCATAAAAATGGACAACTGTACACATGTATTTGTTATGACTACATTACTTATGACCATAAACTTGCAAGTTGACAGCGTTTTTTAGCCTTTTCACGAAGTTCTCGCCAGCGACTAAGTCCAAGATTTACTCTTGTTTGGTGGCCTCTTGTTCGGCCACTCTCTCTTTTTCTCTTCTAAAATTTCTCCCTTGTCCACTTTGGTATCTTTGTCTCTGCCCTGCTCTGCCTCTGCTGAGCCCGTTTACATTGCACGCTCATACAGCTCTGATTCTGGTGCTAATTGCGGCATCCCCCTACCACAGTCCTGTAAACATCTTCTTCACTTCATAATCATACCACAATTTGGAAAATAAATCGATATTTCTTTCTCATAAATCTTCAATAACATAGTATTTTAGCATCTCACACACACACAAACACAAAAGAAACATGGATGGTGCAAAAGGTGCCTACAAATTTTGTATATTCAATATTTGTTGGCATGGCAACATACAGCACAACCTGCACTGTGAGGGTGTTAATTATTGTGTGTGTAAGCGTGTGACATGGCTTTGTACAGTACACTAAATGGAAGATTTGAGGGTTACACATGGGAGCGTGCGAGCAGCGTGGCTCCATAAACATAGGGGGTGTTAGAACGGGAGTTTAAGAGGGTGGAGAGGTGTGGAACAAGGGGAGCCAGTGTAAATGTTTGTCCGAACATGGGAGCTGTAAAAGCATTAATGTATGTTGCAGTGTGTTTTAAGACCCAAAGGTGCACATAGATTAGCGTGTGTGTGTGTGTGTGTGTGTGTGTGTGTGTGATCTGAAAGGGTGTCTGGGTGTGTCAACTGATTATATATCTGAGTAAGCATCTGATTTTTGTTTATGTGGTAACATGCCTGATCTGTTGTCTGAATTTGTACATACTGTAGTGTAGCAGCCAGCAGAGAGATTTATTGTTTCTCTTTGTATGCGTGTGTGCGTGCATGTGCATTTGCTGTGTACATGCATGTATGTGTGTGCAGGTCATTGTGAGAGGAGCTGGCAGCAGCCTCCTCTCTCCTCGTCTCTCCTGCAGTAATCAGTAAGAGTGGAGGCCTGGCCTTCTCTACCTCTCCCTGCCTGTGGTTTGTTCACATACCGTCTCAGCCGAGCGGGTAGGAATGTGTGTGTGTGTGTGTGTGTGTGTGTGTTCTCGTGTGTCATACAGATTGTGTGCACAGTAATGTGTGCATCTTTGTGTGTGTGTGTGTGTGTGTGTGTGTGTGTGGGTGTGAGTGTGAGGGAGAGAGAGATTTAGTGTGTTTGTATGTAAGAATAGGGGGTGGGGGTTGAAGAGGCCCTGTAAGGGGAGAAGACAGAAAACCTGAAGGTAGTTAGTTGGCCTTTTCCCTGCAGGAAACAGCACATGATACACATGAATTCAAGCCAGCCTATTGTGAAGCATTTGCACATTATGTAAATATGATAAACATTTAATCAAACTGAGCTGAATGTCAGGTTAATATTATAATTACGAGGAAAGAAAATATATTGAATACAGATCTGATTTTTCTATCAGGGTGCAGGCTTCTTGTACAATATGTTGGTGTGTTGTATCAGAAGAAATGCAGCTGGAGAAGTGTTGACTGTTTTGGCTTCGTTCACCAGAAATTGAAGCAGACACAAGAGCCTGTGAGCTGTGTTGTTTTGCAGTCAGATGCGGACAGAAGTGGACAGAGGAAAGCATTAAAACACCACTGTTTATGCCTTTTCCCAGACAGTCTGCGGATTTGGTGAGCCTCTCTGCTGGTTCCCAGAAACACACACACTTTTCACAGAGAAAATCACTTAAATCACATGAATTTCTGTCTTGATCTGTCATACCAAACACATGCAGACACATCTTTCTCTCTCTCTTTCTCTCAGACACACACACACACACACACACACACACACTCTTACTATCAAGTTCATTAATGAATTACGGCTCCCGAACAAGGCACAACGCAGGGTTTAGATTACATGGGCTTGGCATGATCCCTCAGCTGATATAATCACAACGTGATGAGAGGTTGTGATGACACATGTACAGGGAACATTTGGTGCCTCTCCAAAATATGTCACTGTTACGATAACCCACTTACCTCGATGTTATGATGACTTTGCAGTCATGGCAAGATGCCTAGCATGTTTCAGTAGCATCTATTCTATTGTGTTTTATTCTATGATGCAACTTAATTAAAATATGACCTCGTTACCTGTAAATATTTGGCTCAGCTTGTGAGTTTAGAAACACATGACAGAGTTACGCTACTGTAGTGTAAAACAAGTAATTCTTAAAGCAAGGCAGTCTGTATTGTTATAATAAAACACTTCTTGGAGCTGGTCCGTCACCTGTAACATGTCCAACTGTGACTAGACAGTGTGCCATTTGCAGTAACGATTTTCTAGGAACATAAATGGTTTATTTCTTCTTTTTTTTTTCTATTTGGTATCAACTCTGTACAGAGCTCCTATCAGACACCACAGGATCACCAAATGAGTTGAATAAAATACAAAGAAATGGGAATTTATTTTCTTATATCATAAATAAACAGCTTTTAACTAGGGCTGCTCAACAGAAATATACTGTATCTCAACGGTCAGTTTGCAGATACTTGCCAGTGTTTAGTTGTAAAGATACCCTTTAAACTGTTTTGACATGCAGCCTCTGTTGTTAACAGTAAAGGTTCAATATAGAATTTGCTTTAAAAAAAACCCATAACATTTTGTTGTTACAGAGGCTGGCATGACCCATAGACAGTATAAAATGTTGTATGTGTGGCGTCACTCATAGTTTTCTGGAGAGCAGTATGTGAAGCTCAGCGGGTGGTGGCTCTGGTTGCCACCATGTTTGCAGTCATTCCTCTGCCGTATCCCGATTAATCTAAAAATGGGCAAAGATGTAGATTGCGGTGGGCCTGAGGCAGTCTGAATGAAATCCCGGTGTTCAAACAAGCCACCTGTGATGGCACCCACCTGTCAATAAAAGCAGCCATGCTGTTGATTGCGAATAATTTTAAGCCTTAATATAATTTAAACGAGTGAGTTCTATAAAAATTCACCCTCAGTACAGTTGTCATGAATGAGGAAAACTAGCTATAGAGACCAAAACTGTTTTTTTTGTACCAGGCTGTAAGCATGTTAATTTCTGCTGTGAAGTTGGGCATTTTAATATGGGGACTAATGGAGACTGACTTGTTCTGTAGGCAGCCTCAAGTGGCAGTTCGAGGAACTGCAGTTTTTGGCACTTCGGTGGAGATTGGGTGGAGGAGCACGGAGGTTGCTGCTTGGTGTGGGCCCTTGTTTGGATAAGCTTTCTAATCTCTGCTGATCTCTGCAGCCTTCTCTGGATCTTTGTTGAGTGTGTCCCCACGTACACATATACCAAGCACACGCAATTAATGTATGTATTTAGCATACCGAATATTAAAAAAAAATCTGCACTCTGTCTCTCTAATGGGATAAATTTCACAGTATGTTATTAGGCTGTCAATGGATAAACTCTTGGAGATCTTGATTACATCACTAATTTGCATATTTTCCTGTCATATTCCAGTAGCTTTGAGAACGAGTTCCTCACACTTGCACATGTTTGCACAGGTTGGATTCAAAGATTTGCATAAGTATTAGTGTCACATTGTCTGCGGTTTAGTTATGATGAGAAGATCACCGACTCGCTTGTTCAATCCATATACAACAAGGATCCAGCAGAAAAGGAGCACCTCTCAGTATCCAAGTGGGGTGGCAGCAGGTCAACTGTAATGTGATGTCAAATCTATAATTCAGTGTAAAGCATGACTGGAGCATTAGACGAGAGCTATGGACAACGAAAGAAGGTGAGACCAATGACAGGAATGTGAAGGGAAGTGGGCTAAATGATTAAAACCTGCCATATATTCATTTGGAGAGTTAAATCAAGTGAAATGTATTTTATTTAGCCAAAAATAACAAATTTTGCCTTTTGTATACAACACCCTCTATACTTCGTGGGCATTCACCAAAAAATTTGTGTTGATGGAGGTGTATTTGTATCAGGTCCTGGTGAGACAATGGAATACAATTCAGGACATCCAGTTTGAGTAATACAATAATGTATGTGAAGGCTTAGCACATGCAAAAACTATGTCATTTGAAACAGTAGCTTCTGTCACAACAATCGACAGGAGTAACACCACGTCCATGCCGGATGAAGTTTAGCCAGTTTTTGATGGACGGCCATGCTTTGTTTTGCCAGAGCCCTCAGCGACCAGTCAAATGAAAGGGTGATCAGTTTTTTCATGTAGAGCTGTGGTCAGTCTGAACGCAGCCTTAGACTTCTGATTGAGAAAAACGTCCACAAAATACTATTAAGTATTAAATATAAAAATGGCATAGAGACCAACACCCTGTAGCATCTTCCCATCCAGCCCAGTATAGCGCAAAAGCGTGTAATTAGATTAGATTAGATTAGATTAGATTATACTTTATTTATCCCACAATGGGGACATTTACTCGTTACTACTAATACACCCCTGGTGAGGGTGTGTTTATTTTACTAAATGTAACTGCTATGAAGCAATCAGAAAATATTATCTCTGATTCACCGGCTTTCTCGATAATGGCATTCCCTCACCCTTACTGACTTCAAACCATGAAACACAAACAAAGGGAAACTTCTTTGTGTCATTAGTTTGCAGCATAGACTGCGAGCCAGACACAGACGTAGACGTTGGGTACATGAAATAAACCAATAAACTGGGAGAGTATTAGAGTACTCTACCTGGATAGCGCTCTGTGTTTGAATGGTCTGATCGTCAGTTTGGCCACTACAGCGTGACGTCAGGTTGCATTTCTCCAAAAGTTAAATCTGGCTTTTTGCTTGCTGTGTTTGTCTTTTTTTGGTACCCCCTGCAGCCTGCACAGCCACAGCCAAAACACAGCTTTTCACAGGCAGGTGAAGCAAAACTGGCATGGTATCCTCTAACGGATCACTGCCTGTATTACATGTTTTGTCCTGAGACTGGGCAGATTTGCTACAAATGCTTAATTTAACATTGTAAACATCTTGAAATTGGCGCCATGAAAGTGTTGTTGGGAAAAAGGTATCACACAGCTTCACAGATCTTTGATGACACTGATATTTTACTGATTTCTCAGTAAGTTACTGAAAATACATATATTCCTCAGTGGCATACCTTTCATATCTGGACATATATAATGGAAACTTACCTAACCGCCTTTCTATTGTTCGTACTTATTTCACTGGTTAATAATTACAGGACTTCAGTGATTCAGGCTCAGGTGTTGCTGGCTGCATCTGAATGAATCTGTTTTGTGACCCACGCTGACCTCCCCTCCTCAACCCGCTGTCACACACAAATACACAGCGTTGTATCTCAGTAAAAAGGACAGTACAATATGCTCACATCTCTCTGTGTCTCTCCTCTCTTTGAGCTCATCCTAAGGCACTGCCCTGTCTAATTCCAGCCTGCATCTCAGTGCCTGGAAAAAAAGGAAAACACAGTCATAAACACGCCAGATTAGGTCAGAGTTGGTTTCATAACCACTCCATGACCTCTTTACACTCCCGCCTCTATTTCTTTCTCTTTCTCTCTCTAGCTCTTTCTCTCTCTTTTTGCACTTCTCTGTCCTCTCTCTTTCCTTTCTGCACCCTTTCCTTCTCATCTCACTGCTCTCCACTTTCTGCAGACCAATCTGTCCTCTATTTGGCTTCGCTCTCTTTTCCAATCTTCTCTGTCCCCCGCTCTCTTTTTATGTGCTCTATCTTCACACTCTTTCGCCCACTTTATAAGGTCCCACTGTACCTCTAAACTTCACAAGTCCCGCGCTCCTTGTATTTCCCTTTTCTCAGTCTTTTTTATTTTTTTTCCCCCCCTCACCCCACTCGCATAGAATTTATTTTCCATTTTCTGTGCTACGGCCATCTTAGTCACCAACCCTCAGCAGCTCGGTGTCTCAACATTGCAAAAAGACATTTCATAACAGCATCTAAAGCCAAGTCAATATATAGATGACTTCCAGCAACCATAAAAAAGACAGTAAGATTGATGAAAATGGCACGGTGGTGCAGCGTCCTGGCTGATGAGTGAAAGGAACAGTACATGAAATGCACTTACAGACTTGTTGATTCACAGTAAACTCTACTATTTTGACTCTTGTTCTGTTTCTCAAAAAAAAAAAAAATGTTATTTTTTACCAATGTTTGTGATGTCCCAAATTTAATTTCCTTCACACAGGTATTTGTCTGAGAAAGACCAGTGTTAACAAATAAATCATCATAACCCGTACCGCACTGTGAAAAGAGTTGTATACTGTTTTCTGTGGTGCTGCAGGGAGCTTTGTCAAGTAAAACCTGAATAAAGGCTACTTCTGTTGCATGACATGGTTTGGTATGAAGAGTCCAGAAAGTAAGAACTCTTTCACCACCTTTGTAAGAATCATGTCAAACAGTAAGGAGAGACTGTACGGATGAGAGCCACGTCAGTACTGTTGAGTGTTCAATTCAAACGTCAGACACATCAGACGTTACAGGAAGCTTTTGCCCACGGCACACCATATGGTAAAGAATCACGAAGACCGAAGGAGCTGCTGTTGTAACTTACATCTGCAAAGTTTGCCGTCAGTGTAAAATGTAATACAAAATATGCCTTTCCATGTGGTAATTTATATATATATATATATATAAACTATATAAAGATAAGATATACTTTGTCCTCCAGGGCATGTTTGACTTTGGCAATAGAATTACACACAGCTGCAAATACATAGATACAATACGTAGCCAACAAAATTGTAGCTCGGGTGCGATTATAGCTTTGTAATCCAGCCTTGAACTGCTGTGTCTGTTTGGAAACTTTGTAAAATAAATCCATAATGATAAAACCAACACTGAATATCTTCTGTGATTATTCACAATTTGTCTAAGTTGAAAACAGTTACCATTGTCCACCTCACACATCAATGGCCAATTTAGAGTCACCAGTTAACCTGGGAGGGTGTGGGAGGAAGCTGGAATATCTGGAACGAACATGCAAACTCCACACAGAAAGGTCCCAGCCCACTGGTGGACCCAGAACCTTCCTGCTGCAAGGCGGGCAGTACTGACAGTACTGACTACTACCATTGTGCTGCCATGGAGCCTGAATTTTCCCGGGAAATACAGTGTTCAGAGCGAGGCTTATATCAAACCAATCTTAACACGGATGGTGTCATTATACTATGTGCAGTCAGAATTTACTTCATAATAAGTTGTATCTAATGCAACATAAATAGTCCAAACTAATGCTATAAACGACTCCAATCAAAACATACTTGTAAATGTAGACTCACATGCTCAGAATTGACCAAACGAACCAAATGAACCAGCCAGCTCTTATCCGAGAATCTATCCGAGCTTGGATAAGACTGTTGAAATGAAAATTTTGCAGCAAAATGCAAACACTGTTTCAGACCAATTATAGTTAAACAGTTTATTTGAAGCAGAGGTGGAATATCCAGGAGCGGGTAGAGATCCAGGCGAGAGGGAATCCAGTGGCTGGTACAGGGTTGGTGGCAAGACAAGATCAAGCTGAGTGTGGCAGATTGGAGATGGCAGGGATATCCTGGAGCACAAAAAGCACAGGAATACCAAACCGAAGTCTTGGCCAAAGCATGTATTACCGCAACGATGACTGAAAGAGCTGGTGGAGTCTTTTGTACTGCAAAGGTTGATTGGATGAAGAGGAACAGGTGGTGAGGTGATCAGACAGGTGAGAGGGAAACCGGAGGCCACGCCCAGAGACACACACAACAGAGAGACAAAGAAACAGATAGATACACAAGAAACGGGAAAACATTGGAAACTAGGAGGCAGACAGTCTCATCATAAGAAAGACAGGCTTGGATAAGACAGGCCAGCTAGTATATCTGGGCCAAAGGTCAGCATGTACAGTATCAACACTCTCAAAAGAGAATATTAAAATATACTCTGTGCTTTCCACTATTGGTCACTATATCTAAACATTGCGAGGATGAGCAACATAGAAAAGTATGTATGCAATGTGTAGTGTGTATTACATGTTACCATGAGCATATGTGGAATTTCACAATCTAGACCATCAGAGCAAAAACATTGCATCACACATGTTGACAAGCTGACCACACTGGCGTGTACTTTGCTACTGGAACAAATTTATTTGTGAGTTCTCATGTATGTTTTGTAAAGCATAAACTGTGCTTTAGGAATGGATCTTGGGTGATTTATTGACCATAGAATTCATTGATCACAGCTCTTCAGAAACACGTGATCTAACTCAGGGTTAAAAAACTAACAGCGTGGCTGCCGGGCACGTTTGTGGCTAAAATATTCTGTAATCTGTTGTGGTAATTTAATTAGTCAAGAAAGAATGTGATTAATCAAATCAATTAGATTGCACTATGAAAACATAAATCATGTTTCCCCAGTCTCATTATCAACCTCGGGGTGGACGTGTCTGTGTGTAAACATGTGTGTGTGTGTGTCCAAGTGTGAAAGTGAGAAAATGTGGGTTTATCCTTCAGCAGCAACTATTTTATCTACAGAGGGTATCCGCCTGTGTGTGTGTGTGTGTGTGTGTGTGTGTGTGTGTTTATGTGCATGTATGTATGTGTGTGTGAGTGTGTGTGTTGGCGTGTACAGCAAGTGTACACTAGAGAGTAGCTGGAGAGGAGAAAGAGAGGGATAAGCATTTGCAGGCTGCAATTATGGGTAATTTTCCAACAGCAGCAAAATTAAAGCTCCCCAAAACAAAACAAAGAGGGCAAATTTACTCCCTGGACGAGTCTGTCACTGATGCACACAACAGAGAGAGAGAGAGAGAGAGAGAGAGAGAGAGAGAGAGAGAGAGAGAGAGAGAGAGAGAGAGAGAGAGAGTTATACATACAAAGCTTCAGGCAGCATCTATTATACAAATATTGACAAGTGATGTCCGTCATGTTGTTGAGTCAGGCAGCTTCCTCCTCGTCTCTTTCCTTTGGGCCCTGACAAGCCTTACTTAGTTGCTATGGTGTCACCATAAGGCACTGTGCCACAATAATCCAACCACACACGTCCTGTACATTCATAGCTGTATGTTGAGTGCATATTTAGATTAAACTTGCATCCAGCTATAACAGGGTGAACGCCTCCATTATGTGTACACTGTGGTGGTGTATGCTAACTAGATTAGTTGTTATATTAATTGTTGTGTCTTTGGCCACTTGCGAGACTTGGAACAAGCTGAAAACACAATATTTACAAAAAAGAAAGCCAAAGTGAATCCGAAACTTCTGGATCCCGTTACAGAAGTAAGAAAAAAACTTAATGTAGTGTAATTACAAAAAATTCCAGCCTTTTGTAATGTTTAATGTCATTTACTCCATATGTCTACATATAGATGGTACATTTGTTTTTCCCAGCTTGTCAGAGGCAAATCCAGAGGCAGAAGTAATGAACTACTCACATTACTGTAATTAAGTAATTTTTTGTTTTGTTTTGAGTATTAAAGCCTGTAATTTTACTCTTAATAAAGTATGCATTATACTATGTATAAACTATGTTTACTTGGCTACTTTTATAATCATGATTTGCTACTAAGTCATCCTACAATTTGAATTTTATCCAAACTTGTCATCTGCATTTTTGTAGTTGCGTCAGTGACACAGCAGGCAGAAGAGCGTCCCGAAGCGCTGCTCACTTCCTTTCAGTGCCCATGTTGACCAGTTGGGCTGTTCAGAGAAATCGTGCCATGCAGAAAAAAATCCTGCTTTATCTGTATATTGTATATTGATCTGATGCTTACCTTTTATCATTTATCAGAGAAATGTGCTTTGTTGACAGTGGATATTTTCAACAATGTATATATGTAGTGTATTAGTTTATAAAACATCAATCTTTAAAAGGTAACTAATTCTCTGAACTCAGAACTTACTCTACTTTTACTTTTAGGATTTTTTAACATCAGTAGTTTTACTTAATACGTAATACTTGAGTAATAATTCATTAATATAGTGGTACTTCTGCTTGAGTACAGTACAGTACTCTTTCCACCACTGGTCAAATCCTGTCTTGTTCAGACACGACAACAACAGGAAACAGAGAAACTGTGGTAAAAGTTTGAAAAAATAATGTTAGAGGTGGATTTTACGGATGTGGAAGAAAGGAAGTTAGAATGCTGTTAAGTACCAATGTCGCTGATAAAGGGATGTAGTTTTGTTTTTTTGTATGCTAACAAATTGTTCAAATCAATGTTTAACTTTGTTTAGATTAGACTTTGGCTCTTTTTTATCACTGTATAAAAATTATGTTAGCAAACAACTGGCTATTTATTAATTTGTTTCAGAGTCATGTTGGCCACCTACCAAATGTGAGTCCATTATTTATTCTACTTTGTGTTCTGATTTGGTGTCCACCAACTCTTGAGGGAAATATATTTGACTTTCTTCACCAGTAAATGGCTAACTTTGTCTGTCTGCCATTTGGAGCTTGACAAGTAGCTTAGAGTGAGTTTATCAGACCATTTTTACTAAAAACAGTTGCCTGCTGTGGCTGGAAATGAGATTGATTAGAGCAGAATTTGTGGGCTGGAAAACCAAAACAATTAAATAAATAAGGCTGAAGGGCTCAGGAGAGTTAAGGAACACTGCAGAGTCAGTCTGCGTGAACATTTTTTGTTAAGGATAGTGAAATGAAGCAATATTTGAGTTTGTGGTGCAAACCATATACTATCAGTAAATAGCTTGTCTTCCAAATGTAGATTAATTCAGTCTCAAGATCTCACAAGCCAGTTCTGAGAAACAGAAGTAATAGAGGATAAAGTCAGGTAGGTGACTCATCCTGTTCGGAGGATCACCAGAGCTGAAATTATAAGCTGGTATGCATATCAATGAGAACTGAGCTGCCATGACAACTCCCAATGATATGAATATTTCTCACAACATGTATACCTTTTTACTCATTTAGTTTTTACACTTTGCTGGTGTGGAGCACATCAGTATTTTACACATGCTCTGGATATGTAGCAGTGTGAAATGTTAGTATTCTTACTGCAGTGTTTTCAGTGAAACATCCCTTTAGTGCTCTGTGTGTCTCCCAGAGCGAGGTGATAGCAGAGAGCAGTCAAGGTGCAGAATAGGGGTTAATTAACTAAACCTCAGTGTAACTGCACTCCTTTCCTTTCCTTTCCTTTCCTTTCCTTTCCTTTCCTTTCCTTTCCTTTCCTTTCCTTTCCTTTCCTTTCCCCTCATGCCCAGGGCCACTTTTATAGTTGATGTTGTTTCCAATGACACCAGAACGACCATCATTAAAAGCCAGCCAGCATATACCCCACAGTAATCCCATCAAAAGGAAACAGGGTAACAACCTCTGTCTAATCCTTCATTAGCCTGGCTCCTCCCTTCACATCCTAACCCCCCCCCCCCCTCCACCAAAGCACCAGTAATTAGCTTAGCACTAACGAGTCGCCAGAGGTAGCAATAGTTCATCCCAGCTAGAACTCGTGTTAAAGTTCAAAAACGCTGCTGGAACAATGGCATAAATCTATGTCTATTACTCAGTATCACATACTCCCCAACCATTCCCAGTAATGACAAGTGTAACAAATTGCCTTTTCAGTTTCAATGAAGTTGCTGTGGTTTCAATCCATCTAGAAATCAAGCAGAATAATTTAGAACTTGGATATAGAAAACAGGATCTTTCATGGGATCCTATAGAAAATGTGGATGAGAAATGATAATTATTAATTTATTTGTCTGATTCCAAAAAGTAAAGTATGATGCTATTGCTAATTTAGGCACAAAATAGCATCAACAAATGTCAAATTACAGTTGTTTATGTATGATGTAATAATTGCTTTGTTTTAGTCAAGCTAACTGCATGGCTCTATAGATAGACTGATTCATGGTGCACAGAAGATGAAGCATGATAACTTTGATGAGCCCCTGACTTTTCCTCTCTTGCACCATCATGAAGTTAACACTTGTTTCCAGACATTAAACATTTGTGTCCCTTAAAGATGAGGTCAGTCATACTGCAGAAAGATAGATTGTTTAGTCTCATTCCCAGGTCAACAAATACAGATGTTATGTTAGAGGTTATGATAAATGGGAATTAAACAAAGTGGCTCAGAGCAAGCCGCACAACACAACCGGTCATGGTCATGCTGCAAGGTCATCATAAACCGACACTTTGGGTTGGTGGCTCTGAGATAGAAGATTGTTGAGTCTCATTTCCAGCATGAACACCGTTATGTTGTGTGGCTCATTCCAAGCCACTTTGTTTTATTTCTTATTTATCTCAGTACATTAAGACTCAAGCAACACCATACATATTTATATATATTTTTATCTGTACATTAGAGTTTATGTTTACCTTATCATGCCTGTTGTCCTTGTTTGAGCTGTATTTTTATCTATATCTGTGTATGTATGTGGCTCAAGAGGTAGAGTGGGTCATTGGTGGTTCGTTCCTGTGTCCTTGGGACAAGATAATGAACCCCAAATTGCTCCCGATGGCTGTGCCATCAGTGTATGAATGGGTGAATGAGATATGTAGTATAAAAGACTAGAAAGGCACTATAAAAGTACAGTCCATTTACAATTTATGTACATCAAGAGCAATGTGAAACTGGAGTCAGATTCCTTGTATGTGTACATATACCTGGCCAATTAAAGTGATTCCGATTAAAAGTTCTCCTGAGGTTTTAATTTATACACTACTAAATACTGGATCATGACCAAATATCTGCAGCGCTAATCCCATCAGACACAGATGTGCTTTGTCTATAGTGCTAATTAGCACATCTTAGCATCATCTTAGCATGTTAACATGCCTGCCAAATATCAACAAGTTTTTGTATTGTAAGTTTGATGTTAGCAGAGAACCCTTGTTCATAAGCCGCATAAGGTGTGTCTCAATTCAGATATTTTTGTTAATTCATTTTTAACACTATGTACCTTCTGGCGTAGTGCGCTAATTCTGGCAGGGTAGTGCTGTCTCAATTCAAGTACGACCATTGTACACTAACCAGAAATGACGATTGCAACATTTTACCACTTCTTCTTCATTGAAATGCAACCGGCTGGAGCATTAGCACCAACATTTGACTGCCTAAATATCAATATAAACATGTACTTACAACTTACATATGTATATTGTGGTATTCACCATAACCACTTCAGCTTCCTTGGCTGCAATTTTACAATGCCGATTGTGTCACCACTTCCACTACGTAGCCAGAATGGCGACCACTGAGGGCGAGAAGTGTCCAGCGTGCTGGCGTACCACCCAAGTACTCGCAGTACACTGCATTTTGCCATAATTGACAGTGTGTGATTGCACTTATGTACTCAAAATAGCAAATGTAAGTATGGAAGTATCAGAATTGAGACATATGGGGGCTTATGAAGACTCGTTATGACTCGTTCTGTAGCCAGCCTCAAGTGGACGTTTGGGGAACTGCATTTTTGGCACTTCCACATTGCCTTCATTTTACAGCTGCTTGTTTTGTGCAGAAAGCCTCACACTGATCTCAATTGAATGAATAACATTGTTTTTATTTTTACTTTTAAATTCAGAAAAGTTGAATTCCTGCATTGACTATCTGGAATGAGATCTAGAAATATCTGCTGTGATTAATTATAACTACAAGCAACATGTGGCAGATATCATCAGTGCAGTGATCAAGTATAGTGATGTGTTGATACAGATGGTTTGTGCTCACACTATGAGAACAGTTCAGCGTGACTCCAGCCAAACAGTCCACTGTCTTCTTCACACTCACACACGTAGCACACATGAAACACAGACAGTCACATGCATAGTGGCGCCATAAAAAACAGGTTATCACGCACTGATCGTAGCAAATGAATGTGGACTCCAGTGCAGATCTGATAGGAATGATGTCAGAACAAATGTGGCTCATGAAGTGACAGGCCTACAATGTTAAATGTTACACAAAGTGTTTGTGTTTGTGTGTATGTGTGTGTGTGTGTGTCTACATACACTGAGCCATGAGCTTATGGGAATTCACCATTTACTGTCGGGCAGGTTGAGTAACACTTGTGTTAGTGTTACAAAGAGTCCTGTTTGTGTTGTGTTATGTGTTCATGACACAGAAAGTGAGTAAGTGAGTGCACATGTATACTTATGAGGTTTAACACTGTATTTATGGGGCCATCTTATTGAAAAAAACAAAAACAAACAAGCAGCAACCTCCATGGCTGTGAAGTGAAGCCTATGTGGAAGTGCCAAAAACTGCAGTTCCTCAAACGGCCACTTGAGGCTGGCTACAGAACAAGTGAATCTCCATAAGTGCCCATGTTAAAATGAGCAACTTCACAGCAGAAATTAACATGTTTACAGCCTGGTACAAAAACAGTTTTCTCTATAGCTAATTTCCTCGTTCATGACAACTGTACTAAGGGTGAGTTTTTAAAGAACTGACCTGTTCATTATATTAAGGCTTAAAGTTATGCATAATTAAGAGTGAGGCTGCTTATATTGACAGGTGAGTGCTGTTTGAGCACCCAGACGTCATTCGGCCCGCCTCAGGTCCACTGATGATCCACGCCTTTGCCAATTTTTAGATGAGCCAGGAGGTGGCAGAGGCAGGATAGCCAAAATGGCGGCAGCCAGAGCCACATATTTTGAGCTTCAAAATGACTCTTCAGAAACGTGTGGGTGAGACAGTGTCCAATCTTTACACTGTCTTTGAAAAATACTAGTATGTGCATATTCTCCTAAATATTCCAGCTGAAATGTATCTTGTGAGTGATGTAACCTAGGGAATAGCTTTTATCATTTAAAATAAAATAATTTAACTAATAAAATGTTTTTTTAAAGCTTATAATAGGCTAAACTCAGGAACTAAAGGAGATTGTGGCTATGCACAAATATTTCCTAAACCCAGTTCAGTACTGTAAGTCCTGAAGTAAACAAAGCAGTAAATCAGTGGAGACTACAGTACAGTACAGTAAATGTACAGTATTTATGGGCAGGAGAGTTCAAATCTGTATGATGTACAAACAATGTTCAAAGTTCCTGAGAATTTATTAAATGGTTTGGTAACAAAATACCTATCTTTAAAGTTTTGCCCGAATCATTAAATTTAATACAATATCATTGAAATATACTGTGTGGTAAGTGGTAATTGTGCTTTGGTTTCTTCGCTTGCTTTGATGTCTGTTTCCGTGTTTTTTTTTCTTTTTATTGAATTTTGAGTCTTTGTAACTGGCACCGTTTCTTCTGCCCTGTTAATACTTGGACATAAAATACATCTTGAGTTAACAGCTTGCAAGTGGACACAACAAAAAACAGGTGTGAATGCATTAAAAAAAATATATATATATATATATATGTAATTTTCTCATCATTTATTTGAACATTAGAAAAAGGTGAGCTAAAATTTCTAATCATAACAGATTTAACACGTTCAGTTTTCACTTCCAAATTTGCGGTTTGGACGGCAAAACTGGGCTTGTTTGAAACCTGTCTGATCGCTTGTATTTATGATGACTAACAAGGCTCTATTGTAATACTGCGTTGAGTCCCAACCATAAAATGAATCATTTAAACTGGCAAGTAAACTGTTTTCATGCACAACCATATCCGTAAGTAATGTAGCTTAAATGCACATGCATCCACAGCCAAACTGAACAACCACATATTCAGGTTTGTAATACAGTGTGCATATAGCATGACAAAGGTTCAAAACAGTCAATTTGCTTATGCCCGTCAATTCGGAACACATTTAATAATCCCTTTGGAAATACCAAATAGCCACTGGAGGCCTCTTCGGATGATTTTTTTCTGTTCTGCGGAGGTCAGCATCCCAACAGATAAAATCACATGTGAGCAGGGAAGCAAAATCTCATCAGAATTGGTCACTGGAGACACATTTGAGATGCACTCTGCAGGCCATCTGAAATGGATCTGGACACAATCTAGATGTAGTATCTGGATACAAGCTATTAGACCTGAACCTGGCCTTTGTTCAGTCATGGTGCTTCTCACTGTTCATGCTAAATACACCGTCTGTCCGTTGTTGCTGCCAGAAACAATCGCATAACTTCTGTGTGCCAGTTTTCCTCCCACAGACGTGCCTGATTCTGTATGAGAGGAGCACATTTTAAAGGCTGTCATGACCTAGCTACCGTATCACATCATCTGCTGGAAGACAGAGTAAATGTGGAGAGAGGAAGTGAGAGGAGATGACATAAAATAAAGGTCCCTGGCCAGATCCATAATCTCCTTTAAACACACTTCTAATAATATAAAAACCTGCAAAAATCTTTGTTCTTTATTACATTTTTTCTGACTTTCTTAATTCATTATTTTCAATAATGGATTTCAAAACTGAATTTTCTACAATGAAAATGTGAATATTTTGTTGAATAATATAGATCTGTAATGTCCAAAACCAATGCAAGAAATAAATAGATAATCAAGACATATTACAACTTTTGCAGCAAATTTAATATAGTTTTGTCATATCTATTTTTTGCTCATGTGATTATTTTATGTACAGAAATTATGATATTCATTATCTGATATAATGAATATAAATTTAAAGGCAGTTTTCTGACTGGTAATTCACATCAAATGTCACATTAAGGTGCTCGCAAACCTTTAAATTTGCTCCTGTGTTCTGTTAAAAACTTTAGAGAAGCTAGAAGAAGCTTTTGACTTTTTAAATGACAATATCCATGTATGGAAGCTGTCACATAACTACACTCAGAAGTCCGGCAGAAGAACGATGGTTTTTTATATTGCTTTAAGCAACACTGCATAGAAATCGGTATTTTTGTGATTCATGTACACATTAAATTAGATTTTATTATTTATAACCAAAAACTAGAGAGTGACAACAAAAATCAAACAAACAAGCAGCCAGCTAATATTATTAATATAAAAGAAGCCGAGTTCGGTGTCTGTCTTTCAGCCTTTTATTTCACAAAGTTCTCGCCAACATCTAAAAGTCAGTCCATGATTTAATCTTCTCTTGTGGCTTCTTGCACGGTCACTCTGCTTTTCTCTTCTCAGCTTCTTCTGTCAACGTCCTTTTTGGTCTCTTCGCCTCTGTCATGTCCATAGAGGCTGCTGAGCCCAGTTACATCACCAACTTGCCAAGCTCCGGTTCTGGCATGACACTGGCTCTGCTCCCCATCAGCATTCATCCCATGCCCCAGGCCTGAAAAGCTCATCTTACCAGTGGTCCAAAACTCCTGTGGTACAAAAACCAATGCCCTGAGCTCACAGTTCGGGCAGCCCGACTAACAAACTGAGCTAACAGCAGCTATAGGTTGCAGCAGTTAAAGTACTGTCCATCAGGGAACTGTCAGTAACGAGATTTGAGTTGGAGCAGATGGAGGACATCAGAGCAAAACCAGTGCAACATTTTTTCCATAAAATATTATCCAGATTCGCCAAAATCAGTGAAATAGTTGGTGGCATGTCACATAGTGCCATCAAACATTACGCACTTCTCGTGGGTGATGCAAGAACAGACATACGGGGTGCTGAGTGGGAATGACAGAGACACCATTCACCTGATTTCAAGTCAGTGTCATCAACATGATTTAATGTCTGTTAGAAAAGTTATACATTCCTGTTTTAAGGTTTTTATGTCATTTCCTAAATTTAAGGTGTGTGCTCTGTTTTTCTAACATAAATTAACCTCTAACCTCAATCTGCTCTGATCTTTTGAAACAGACCTTGACGACATGTTGGCACAGGGAACACTATCACCTTGGCAACCCAACCGTTTTACCCCGCAGGTGTTCACACTATGATTTACTACTTTGGTAAGTACCAATTTGCTTTGGATCACGTCCCTATATACTGATAAATCTCTC
Organism: Argyrosomus regius; assembly: GCA_946959425.1. NCBI lineage: Eukaryota > Metazoa > Chordata > Actinopteri > Sciaenidae > Argyrosomus > Argyrosomus regius. The sequence goes on along the minus strand of OX336888.1, from coordinate 11,579,540 downwards.
TTTTCCTGTCTTCCTCACTCTGTCTGTCTCTTTCCGTCTGTCAGACTGAACTCAGCTGATCTGTTCAATCACCCAGGAGCACTGAGGCAGGACCCTGTAAAAGGTGATTCACCCCATTTCAGCTCTCCATACACCATTTGTCCTGCTCCTCTCATCCTGTCGTCTCCCTGTTTATAGATCCCCTCGGTTAGCCATTGCTGACTTAACACTGCCACATGACATGAAAAGAAAGACCATGAAAATTTTGTTTCTATTCTTTTACTTTCTGTTTTTAAAAAAATATTTATTTTCCGAAGTAAACACTTCTGTTATGCAACTGTCACTTAAACTAGTTTATACTGTTTTGGTTTCTGAGAGACTTCTCTGTAACTTTCGTGATATTTTGACAGTTTGAAAAGCTGTAGAGTACTAACAGGCACACTGTGTCTGCTACCAGTGTCTTGTTTGCAACCAATGACAGACATTGTGTTATTGATGCGGACCCAGATCTCAGCGGTTTTCAAACTTTTGTACATGTCATTATTACACATGAAGACTTTGACAGCCACATGTATAAAGTGGCTGGTAGGTGAGCCGGGATTAGCCAAAAAGAAAACCTGATAAGTAGAACGAGGAGCTCCATATAATCTCTGCTTCTCCAGTTGACCAAATTTGGACAATAAGAAATTGAAAAACATGGGCTTTGTCCAAAAAATACAATAAACAATTACCCTATGTTCCCTATTGTTTCAGCTACTGACCCATAAAAGCTTAGAAGTGACTGATGTCCGATTGTATTGTGTTGTGGCCCCCTCATCTCCATTCAGTGTGGCCAAGAAATGTAGGGGAACTGGGCAATTATTTCTGATTTATCTACTTGGACAAATCCTGGCATATTGAGCAGTGCCCCACAGTCTAGTTGAGGTTTGTGTCCTCATTATCGATACTCGCCATACTGTTGGCTTTCTTCAAGCTTTGCCAAGATGTCCAGTTTGTTCTTTGGGTCTATAGTGCATGACTGATTTTGAGAAGCATGATTTTCAGTCATGTAAATAAGTTCATGGGTGAGTGAGTCATTAAAGGGGAAGAAGCTGGCCTGATTTTGTCTCAGAAGTAAACATAATTGTCCGCCGTAGATCAGATATGATGACGAAATCAATCTGTGAACTCAAAATGTTAGTAGGAGAAAGTAAAAAGACTAAATATTGTGTGGAGCCCTTTAAATGTATGGAAAAACTGAGGTATGATTTTTCAAAATTGTTAAAGTAAAAGAAATTAAAGGAAGAAATAGTGTAAACAAACAAACTAACTAACTAATATATTAATGTTTTGGGGTTAGTGTTTTCTTTTCATATTGACCAGCTACCTAACAGCTTCTGTTTGAAACTAAGGCATCTTTATCTGTAAAAAATAACGTAACACATATAAAATTATAAAAGCTAGCAAACAAAAAAACTCTGTTTACTTACCTCAGCATTATTGGACCACAGGTGTCTGTTTAACAAGGCAGCACAGCAGGAGAGCTCTTTTAGTCTGACCTACCTAAGACAGTGTTGCTGAGTAGTGTGTTACATGTGATGCCCCACCAAAGTTTCATTGTTGCAAAACTTGATCAGATGCCATATAAAATCTTACACAATTGTTTACTACCAGTTTGAATATGAAGATGTCAGTCATAATTTCTCCTGTTGCGTCTTCCTTTTACTCTAAATTACTGCGCTAAGTGCACTTAGCAGGGCACTAAGTGTACTGTTGCATTATACAATGGATACGCCTACTATATTTGTATGTAGAGTATACTATATACTGATGCAATAAAATATACTATGCAGTTGATATACAGAAGATAATGTAAGTTGTGCAACAACAAACATCAATCAAACACTGTGGAACACTACAGACAGTTTTATTTGAAGACTTTACAACTGCTCTTCCAAGAACTTATTACTTTATTTCTTTTATTTTGTGAGTTGCTACCATAACCAGGGCACTAATGTGCTTTTTATTTATTTCCTTGAGTAGCTCTTTAATAGTCTACTCTTTGAGTATTGAGCGAGCTTTGGTGTGAAAGTAGTTACACAACAGTAGTTTGCATCAACAATACACTGAAAGGTCAAGCAATTTTCATATGCAAACTAGCATTTTATCGATATTTAATTTGGTAATTTTTCAGTGTTTGCATTTACTTTATGTTCAAACAATGGTTAGAATTAATATTGGTACATACTATACCAGCATGCAACTAAACTAAATCACAAAAATAGAAGAATTGCCTTGGATGTATCATGATCATCAAAATCAGATTTCCATATAGCATCTCATCAGTTTTTTCCATCAATATTTACATACAGGTACAAGAGAAGAAATATTTTTAAGAGGGCTCTGTTATAGTTCATGTCCTGACCATGAACGTTTTTATGGTCACTGAATTTAAATGTACAGTAGCTCAACAGAGCTTGGTCTCGGTGCATTTATATATATTTAATTATAATATTTTAAGGGAATAAAAGCACCATTAATGGTGTTATGTTATGCGTGTGGTATAATAATTTCCCACAGAAACCCTCAACTAACTATTAACTATTCTCCATGCTTTAATTTCAATCGACCATTATGAACGAGCAGATCATCTTCCTCCTTCTCCTGCTCCACCCATCCCCCACCACCAACAGTAAATTGACACTGCTTGACACGTGGAGCATGTGTTATATTCTTGCTTATGGAGTGGCCCATTCAATTAATTCCCCGGCAGGCAGCTAGTCGTCCAGCCAGCCAGTGAGGCAGGCAGCCAGGGAGGAAGCATTCTTCAGGAGTGGGCCATGTTGTCTCAGCCAATCACTGGCATACGTATCTTGTAGCTACGACTGCGCCTCCCTTATAGCCAGCACTGTGGCTCTGATACGCCTCTTTGTTCCAACTAAATCCTCATTAGTCATGCCAAACTGACACAGACGTACACACATACTGATCCAAACCCCTCCAGCTTCCCACCTCATGCAATTCAGCTACTATAGAACAATGATATAATTACTATGGGACAAGAAACAAACCAGGCCTCTATAGAGTTTGTGCTGAGAGGTGGAAGGGTGTGACACCATTAGATTCACTACTGCATGCACCCCACATTACAATGTACAGTGAGATAATAATGTCCAACAAAAAACATTTCCAGTTTGTAAAATAAAAGCAAACATCATCCACATATAGTGATATACTAGTTTATCTGACAAACCCTTATTCACAGTTACAGTGTAAAATGGCTTCACAGTGTTAATAAACCGTATTATTCTTAACATCATTAAACATTAGACCCTGTATGAAAGAATTAAAGAATTTTAGCGTTGCACTTTGTGACCTTATATCGTCTTTTATCGAGGCTACAGCCATGGTCAGCTGACCATGAGCATAGACTTATTCAATTCAATTCAATTTTATTTATATAGCACCAACTCATAACAAAATGATACTTTCCATACAGAGCAGGTCTAGACCATACTTTTCATAATATTATTTACCCAACAGTTCCACTATGAGCAAGTACTTGGCAATGGAGGTGAGGAAAAACTTGCATTTAACAGGCAGAAACCTTGAGCAGAACCAAGCTCATTGATGAATGGTCTCAGTTGTATTTGTACTCTAAAGAATAAAAGAAAAAACTAACACTAACTTACAGTTTTTACTTTGGACCTGTGGAAGACAAAATGAGTGGATATAAAAAATGAGGAAAAGCAGGACTGGACTGATTCACTGTTATACTGATTGATAGATTCATTATGTTCAGTTGGTAAAATAAGGTGCTGGACACCCTGCCAAAACTCTAGGCAATGGTTGCTTGTACAGTAGATGTACAATGGTCCAATGGTACCCAAATAAAGATATCCATGTCATTTGGTATGCAAAGGATGTCAAATTTAAATATCCTTTTATCCTTTGAACCTTAACAGATATGTAAAACACTGTTTGCCAACCAACAAATAAAGAAAAAGATGTTACCATTGTTTTTTATTATCTTGCTGTTAAAGATTGTAGAATGAGCTCTTTAAAAATGATGTTGGAAAAAGATCTAATCCCCTGTGACGTGAACGTTGTCGTGATTAAAGCTGTAGGGAGTAGTTTTTTTTGGAGTCATGGGACAAAAATGTATGTATTATAATCTTGAAACATATTGTAATGTGGTCTGAGAGAAAACTAGACTCCTGCACTTCCTCTTGGCTCTGTTTTCAGGCTTTAGTTTAGAAAATCAAGCGCATGATGGGAGACTTTGATCGATCAGGTCATTTCAGAGAGAGGGCACTCCATATGGCTGTTCTACAAAATAAATGTCAATCTGCTTCCATCTATTAAAAATCCTGCAGAAAATCCTGCAACTTGTAATAAGTTTCCAATACATTCCTTTGCCTACAATGGCGTATAGTACAAAACACGTGTGAACACATCCTGGCTCCACATGGAGCTTCAGGCTCATTTTGTTCGATGCAATGGCGCTCATATCGATAAGTATAGCAAAGAGGCATGATGACAAACAACTGTGGGGAATAACTTTTAAGGGTGGACAGTGTTTGTGTGTGTTTGTGGTTGTGGTTTTCTTGAGAAGACAAGTCAGGAATACCAGGGTCTTGGTGAGGTTCACACCATGGACAGCGGGCCCTACAAAGCATGAGGTTTCACTGGGCAACCAACTCTGTTGCTGTTCAAACTTGTGGGTTTGGTGGGACGGACTTAGTGGAGTGATATGATGCAGCAGAGGGGGAGGTGGAAAGTTGAAGTTTACTAGCAAGAACCACACCATCAACAAGATATATTTAAATGATTTATTAACAGAATGAAAAGATTGTGAGTGAAGTGTGAGCTCTTGTACTTTTTACATCTACAGCTACATTGTTGGGAATCCACTGTAGCACCCCAGGAACTATGGACCCCTCTCAGTATCCTACAGAGATTAGGAGATAGAGGAAGAAATGAGGTGGGCGGAATGGGTGCATAATACAAGGAGGAGAGGGTATTTATAGGAATGTCGGAAATGGCACGGTTGAGGTGTGGTCCTGCTCCTGAAGCTCTACTAATAGCTTCAATTAAGTTTAATTGCTACATATAATCATACATATACAGTCATAGCAAAATGTTAGGGTTAGCATACTGTGGAGGGGGGCTGGGTTGGCATTCAGCTGCAGGAGATAGAGACGTGTGGGCACAGCTCAGGAGAGCAGTGCCAGGTGAGTTAATTGACACAGCTAAAGCTCATTGTCTAATCACTCTTTTCTTTTTAATGCAGTAGTGCTGTACCTGAAAAACAGACACACAGAAGGCAGGCAGATGCGCTCGCCTGTTTGGGTTGAACCTTTGCTATGAAACTACCTGAATGACGTGTGCATGAGATACCAGGGAGCCAGAAGATCATGGTACATTATTATTTACTGTACTGAAATGTGTCTGCAAACGTTTGAATAAAATAAATCATTATCTGATCGGTGCAGTAGCAGAAAGACCTGCTACACATCGGTTTGCACTGATTTTGCTGACGGCTGCAGCTTTAATGCACAAGTATGCTTCAACAGAACTGCTAGTTGAATGGTCCAACAGCCCTCCAACTCTTCTTCCTGACATTGGAGTTTTTGTGGCTGCATCCAACAATCATGCTCACATCACACAGTGATGATCCAGGTGTACACAGGTGAGAAAATGAGCAGGGTTTGAACTTTTGAGTGAGTACAACACATAAAGACTTTTGTGTCACTGGCTGTATGACATGTCCTACAAACCTATGCTTTTTGATCATACCTTGCCAGCACATCTAACAGAGCTATGCGTAGATGCTCACCTATAAAGTCTATAAAAATGGGTGTTATGTGGTGATATAAAAGGTGTGTTTGACGTTTTGAAATCTGGGGGGACTGAAAACAAAAGTGGCAATCTTTACCTTTCTGAGCACCCTGAAGGGCCCCTTGCTGATGATCTCAGGCTGGGTACAAGCTCATACCAAGATGAAAGGTCTGCAGTATAGCTCAGGGCCACAACTTCAAAAGTTATTGGTAAAATCTTAAAAAACTGCAATTTTACTGCTGCATTCAACAAGCTAAAGACACGTCTGGTTGATGTTAGAAGGAGATAAGAACACAAATAGCTTAAGCAAAGCGATGATTAATCCTGATACCTCTGGTTCAGTTTGGTTGTCAGTCTAGTTCGCTGTGAAATAAAGTTTGCATGATATTTCAGACATATCAATATGTTCAAGCCTTTTGGAGTGCACTATTTATAAACCAGTGTTACAGTCCTCTGACTCACCAATGCCTCTAGTTAAAGTCTTTTCAAGAAATCCTACGCCAACAGTGACCACAGTGTTCATTGTGCTGCTTAATCATCAGTGCGCTGGAGGAGCTGCAAGGTGCCTTGACACACAATAATACCCAGACACTTGCACACACGCAGAGGCAAAATGCAGAGAGCTGAATCTGTTATATTTAAGTCTGGATTCTGCGTCACTGTGGCGGAGGCTGTTTACAGAGGACGAGAGTATGTGTTTGTGTGTGTGTGTGCGTGTATGCATTTGTAAATGTGCAAATATGTGTGTTCTTTTGAGCCACTGTTTTTTTTTTTTTTTTTTCTGAAATAAATATGCACAGCACATCTACTGTTTGTACTTAGGCAAAATAGATGGCATTGCTGGTGAGCAAAACATCTATCATTTCTGCCTCTGATTAATAGTTGTCCTGGGGATGGCTGCTTTGCAATGAGAGAGAGAGAGGGGGGAGAGTGAGGAAGAGATGAAGTGAGGGATGAGAGGGAGAAAAAACAGAAAACAGCAGTGGAGAAAGAATGAGAGAAGTGGGGGTGAGAGAAAATGCTCCTGCTCAGGGGTCTGAAACAGTTAAACAGAAAACTGAGCTCAGAGATTTCTGAATGTCTCCTGTTGTGTTGCAATTGTGTGTTAAAAAGGGGTTTATGAATAAAGCCTGTCAAGAGGATGGTGTCATTGCCGGTGAAATGGTGAATCACAAACCACAATGAAATGTTGTTTGGAGTTTTCTTTTTTCCCCTTTCTTTCTCTTAAAATATAAATAATGTAAGTTATTATTTTAGCCTTTCATTTACCTTCTACGCTCCGTTTCATCGTGTATTAATCTGTTACGTGTCCTGGTGGTGATCACGTTTACAGCAGTGTGAGCATCATTATGTAAACTGTCATGCTACTACCGAAAATGAAAATTGTTGGCCACAGGGTTTCTCGTACAATTATTAACAAGTCCTCCAAACAAAGGAGCAAAATGGTTTGTCACCGCCTTCCTAAACAACAAATGTGAGCTTTTTCTGATCTGACTTGCAGGACAGCATCGATTGGCTGTACCATACATAAACATCAAAAACTGCTGTCTCAACTCACACCACCCCTATGATTGAGGTTTGGTTATGTTTAAAGCAACATTGTGCAACTTCATTTTGATGCTACACTGACATCAAATGAATGGTGTATTTGTCATTTCTACTCTGCACTATGTATCTTTTTGATCCGGGTGCGATCACCTAGAAGAAGTATGTAACACACCATCAACTGTTTTACTGATTTTGGTGAAACTGGATCATATTTTATGGAGAAAATATTTTCTGGTTTTCCCTCTGATGTCCTCCAGCTGCTCTGCATAAACTTCCTGATGGGCAATAAAGTAAACTGCTGTCAACTATAGATGCTGTTAGCTAATGTTAGCTCAGTTTGTTAGCCGGGCTACCCGGACTGTGAGCTCAGAGTGTTAGTGTACCAAAGGTGTTTTGAACCACTGGGAACAGGAGGTTTTCAGGTCTAGTGTATGGGCGAATGCTTATGGGGAGAGAAGCTGGTTTTGCGCCAGAACAGGAGCTGAGCAAGTGGGCAATGTAACTGGGCTCAGCAGCCTTTATGTACATGACAGAGGTGAAAAGTTGGTGGGAGCTTTGTGAAATAAAAGCTGTTTTTCTTGCTGTTGGACTAGTAATTAATATTACCTGACTGCTATCACTTGTGTTGTTGCACCTGCTTGATGTTTGGCTGTTAGCAAAGTTGTCGATTTGCTAGTTTTTGATCATAAGTAATTTAATCATAACAAATGTACGTGTACAACTGTCCATATTTACCACAGTGGTATTACACTCTGAAACTGGGGACACTAAATTATAAAAATACAAATTTCTATGCAATGTTGCTCGAAGCTCAAAAACATGTTTAAAAGAAAAGCTACTTGTTTAGCGGTTGGGAAAGATCACGGTCATGGTTAAAAATAAACAAGATGGATGGGATACAATCAAACATCTCCAGTGTCAAAATCAGCCATCCAACCACTCCCACCACCTCCCGAACAGGTTTTGTGTTGTTATATCGTCACGCTATTTCACCCTTTTGTTTTTTCAGTCAACATCATGAGGAAACATTCATGCTGAACAGATCTGGAACTTATCTGGTTTGAATTTGATTTGCTGGTGGCACTTACAGCAGGACTGCTGGTTTTTATGGTTATGTTTAGGCAGCTCAAGCAGAAAAGATTGCTGTCTTGTTTCAATATTTAAAGTCAACAGTTAACTTGAAGAAAAAGACAGGACCTGTTTACTTTTACAGTATTGTTTTTAACAAAACTGTGATCATTTCCTAACATTAACCAAAGTGTTTCTGTGGCCTAAACCTAAACCATATGTTGGACCCAGGAGAGCCTACAATGGCAGTGTCGTTAGTAGTAATTGCTAAACTGGAATTTTTTTTGCTAGTGAACATAATTCAGGCAGTAATTACTTTTCCTGCAACACTCTTTGGTAGTATATAAATGTAATTTATGTGAGAGACAACTTGCTACAAGAGGTTCTTGTCAAATAAACATAAAAAGGACAGTTATGTTTATTCATTTTTCTTTTTACATAATATAACTGTATTGGTTTAACCCTAAATGTACCTTCTGTTCCATGTGGTGTCATATATTTATCTGTTTGGATGGTGTCTGTGAGCTTCATCATGTAAAGTGTTTGTCATGCAACGCTTAACATGGAAATTGATGGCCACAGGGTTACTCAAACGTTCATTCATGATGTCCATCTACCATCTACCATGCACATGTGTGTATACATGTCTAGGTCTGTGTGTGTGTGTGTGTGTGTGTGTGTGTGTGTGTGTGTGTGTCAGAGAGCCATCTGCTCTGGTGTTGAGACGGTTAAAGGCAAACAAAGGACACAATGCAAATAATGTAAATAGCCTTCTTGGCTGTCTCACTGTTATCTTGCGTGTGTGTGCGTCTGCCAATGTACAAGAGGGTGTCTATGTGAAATATGGGTGTATGCTAATAAGAAGCCACATGGATATGTAGGTCACGTCAACCTATTTTATACAAGGCTTACACCCCCTTCAATGTAACATGCACACATCTACTGAATCACACACACACACACACAAAAATACACAGTCACTGCAAAACGTAAAATCCCTCCTTAATTCTTAAAACACCCGTTTTTAGTTTGAGCCACTTTGAGTGAAGCTGAGGTAGAGGGAAAAGAGTGAGAGGGAGTGATGCTACATTCCTGACACACACACACACACACAGAAACACACACACACTCACCAGGATGCTTTTCTCATATAACCCAAAAAAGCCCCGGTTGAGCATCTTACCGAGCCTCCAACTCAGTGTGGAGCCTGCGGTGGCATTCCCCAGGCATCCCATGGTGTTGGCTCAGTTTTGATTTTACTCTTCACAGTAAGACAAAAGGTTCAGTGTGCCGTCTCCGCTGCCGTCTTATAGACTTCAAGATTTTTTACAGTACAATTTAAAGCAGGAGCAGGGTTCATGCAGGAGACAGGCTCCCGTGGGTTTATCTATCGAGATGTTTAAGTGCGAGAAAAAAAACGGGGAGGAGGGAGGAGAAGAGATCCAAACAATACCTCCATCCTACTCTCCTGACAACACAGCCAGCTCTAAATTCATCATCCCACTGTGGCTATTTTGGGAGCTTAAAAAATTAGGAAAACTTCATACAGAAGTGTCTCCTCTTCTTCTTCGCTGTGTTTGCTTCTGTCTCTCCTCCTCCCTTCCTCCCTCCCACCATCTCTATCTGCCAGTCGGCTGGTGGAGGTGTTAAGAACGTTAAGAATGGCTGTTTACTTTCTGTGTGGTATTATTCACATCATTGAGCCCCCCGCCAACCCCCTCCAACCCTCCAACCCTCCTCTGTACACTGACAGGATCACAATCCAGTCTGCCCGCCCACCTCTACACCCACCCTCGCACGACACACACCTCCAGCTATCGTGTCAGCTACTCTGTCCCCTCGGTGACCCCGTCTTTGCATCACACACAGTTTAGCCAAGTTAGTCAAATGTACAAGCAGCTGACAAGTCCGCTGGAAGAAAACGCAGCTGACAACACATTAGTCTCACTCCATTGTCTCCATCAACCTGTCACTGCATTTTTATAAATACCAATCGTAGCCTTCCATATTGCTGTAGCTGATTTGTTTTATTTTCAGGTGTTTAGGCTGAAAAGATCGCACGACTGGAAAAATCGACTCATAAAATGGAGTCGACTCACAGTGATGAGTTTGAAATAAAGTGAAATATTTAATGTTTAAAAGTTCCAGGTTTCATTTTCTTCTTTGTGTTTCATTACGGATGTCGTGTGTTGTGAAGCTGGGGGAGTGAATGATGTTCATAATGGCACCAGTTCTCTCTTGTAGGGCACAGAGGAGCAGACAACCGTCTATCCTTGACTCCCTGGTGTGACAACCCCCATTACCCGTCTGCTTAAACCCCATCCCCCCCTGCATCACACACACACACGTACACACACACACACGTACACATAGGCCCTCGGGGCAGTGGGAGGTCACGGTGCCCCGTGCTGCCTGGCAGTGGTGTACAAGGGCGCGTGGGAGACATGCCGAATGTATGCACGCGCTAGTGTGGGCACGCATGCTGGCAAGCGTGCTCATGTGCATGTTTTGAACAGAGAATTTAAAAATGTGACCGAGAGCGGGGGGAGGGAAATGAGGGATGCTAAACGGAGACTGGGGATGGTAGAAGAAGAGGAGGAGGAGGAGGAGTGACTTGGCACGGCATGTTTTTTGCAGGTTCCACCAAGGCGTGTTTTTGGCGTGGTGGCTGCCTTCACGCTGATGATGCAATTTAAGTGCCAGCCTGCCAGTCACACACGCGTATTCCTCTTGCCACCACCGAGCCGGCCCTTATCAGAGTGTGACTGCGGTTCGCCATGGCCCTCCGGGTCCAGCTTAGGGGATCAGGGTACCGCAAAGCCTGTTACAGAAACAGCTAGCTGCCACTCTCGCTTCTCCCTCACTCCAGGTCGACTCTAGCTGGTCGTCTTCCTCAGCACTGTCATGGTAATTTGACTCTACGTCTGAGGAAGGCAAAGCCAATACATTGTGGTGGTGGTGGGGAAGTAAAAGATGGTGGGGTGGAGCATGTTGGATAATGGATAATGGAAGGAGAGAGTGAGCAGGCATAGGATGTAACCACATGTTTCAGTGTGGCTCTGTCGGGTTGGGCCTAGCTGTTTGTGGTTCCCATCTAAAACTAAGCAGGAAGCCACACTGGAAAAATTCAGAGCAATTCTTCCTCACAGTTTTAAAGGGGGATCTACTGGTGGTGACATTACAGCCATGTTTGTCTGTGATGCATCAGTTACAAAGGAAATTCCTCTGGTGAGAGTAATACCAATCACTGCATTGGCCCATCTGGACGCCTTTCACTCTCTAACATGCCGAAATCTCTCTCTTAAATCTTTGTTTTTCTTTCCTCTTCTCAGCCATGTTTTCCTGTCAGCCTTCTTCATTCTGTCAGTAACCGTCCCCCTCCTCCTCCTGTCTGTCTCTCAATGTCTCACTTCCTCTCTACGTCGTCCCTTTCCTTTTCCATGCCTGCAGAGTATGATGGGATCGTGGCTGTGGAATATGGTCGTCAACATGACTCTCTCTTCGCCGACTGTGTGAGGATAGGGACCCTCACTCACAGAAAAATGTGTTGCCTTCCTGTGTGTGTGTGTGTGTGTGTGTGTGTGTGCATACATAGGCAGGCGTGTGTTCATGCGTGTGTGTGTGTTTATGCTGCGGTGGGGCTGTGCCACTTCCCACAGAAAGAAAACACATGAGAACATTACCACCGCCTCCCTCTCTCTCTCTCTCTTTGCCACTGCACTTCTCCCCATTCTCTCTCGCCCCCTCCTCTCTCTTCTTCTCCTTCTTCTTCTTAAAGGTACAGCGAGGATACAAGTGAAGAATATAAGTGGAGGAGCAAGACTCAGTTATCAAAGCACAAACTGCTCTCTGCACCGTTTCAGTCCATGTTAAAGTTTTTTTTCAATAACTGCAACTTTAAAGCATGCCGACAAGCTAAAATCAAATTCACTGTCATGTTCTGCATGTGTACTAAATACCAATGCCCACACACACACGGTGCGTCACACTCTGGGAGATCGGTGTAATAAAATGTTGCTTTCAATCTGTGTCAGACTGTTTGATGTAAATTTTAAGGCATGTCAGATTGTGCGACGAATGCAAGCAGAAACGTGTCATCAACCCGTGTACACCCTCTGTGCCACGCTCATGTTTTTGTGCTTTCAGTGTCATGTTGGTCAATGTATTCTGCAACGTTTTGTGTCAGTAGCAGTTGACACATTGTGAGAATTTGGTCCTAAATTTCAAATACTGTCTGAATTTTGAAGTATGGCATGTGTTTTGTCGCTAAAGCCCTAAATCGGAGGTTGGCGGACTCACAGTGATTCTTTTTATTGTCAACTTTTGTCTGCGACAACCCAGAATCACACAGTGCATGTTCTATAGTTTATACAGACATTAACAGCTTGTGATTAAACGCAACACCCTGGTTCGTATCAACATGGCCACTGCGTTGACACTGTGGGAGTGCCAACCAAAACTAAAAAAGGTGAACCTACATAGTCAAACATAGTCGCTGTCAGATTTCAGAAGAGCCGTTGTGAAGCCCAGAGTGTGGTGGCCGCCGCCATCTTGGCAGTCCTGCCTCTGCCAAGCAAGCAAAGACGTGGATCATCGGTAGACCTGAGGCGGGCTGAATGATGCCTGGGTGTTTAAACAACCCACCTGTCAATCAAATCGACGCTCTTAATTTTACATAATTTTACGCCTTAATAAAATGTATATATATATATATATATATACAGTTGGCATGAACGGGGTAATTAGCTATAAAGACCAAAAGTGTTTTTTGTACCAGGCTGTTAACATGTTTATTTCTGCTGTGAAGTTTTGCATTTCACACTAAGCTGGTATTTGTCGACACATCTTTTTCTTCTTGTTTCAGCCCTCCGTTCAGATGTTTCTTGCTGTTTCAAAACAGCCTCCAGAATGTATAAATCTTAAAACACTGGCTCAGTGTTTCAGTGTGTTACAGATCGAGCTTTTAAGTAATAATGACCTAACCCAGCCCATTGATGCTTGTGTGGCAGCAAAGGTAAGAAGACAACTTTATATCGTTTCTAACTTTCTCTGTGATCACTTATTTTAAATGTTGACATTTAAGATGGTGATGCTGTTGCCATTAATCTGTATTTAAGCTGATGTTCTCAGATGACATCGCAGTCATAAAATAATGATTTGGTCTGTCCTAGTCCAGATGTTGGCTGTGATATACAGTTTTATTGTTTGCAAAAAGCCGTTTTTATGTTGTTCAGGTGTTTCATTGGGGGGAGAAGTCTCTTCTAAAATGACCAGGAAATTTGGACGCAAGTTGTTTTCATACGAAAACAGTCTTTTAAAAATTAAATGCTGTAGACGCAACCCAATGCCCCGTCAAAAGGAAAGGCATTGCAGTGACCAATCAAATACATGAAAGCACTTATTCTTAGTATATTACTTGCTAACATGAACAAAAATAGTCTCCTGTTTATCTTGAATTTGTGTACAATGATTGATAGTATTATAAACCACGGTGCAGTGTGATGGATATCAAACTCATGGAAAAACAGGATTTCCTGGATCATATTTTATTGTCTCACTGATACCTGAACATGACCCCACCAACGCAGCCCTTTATGTTATTTTAATGCAGTGGTGTTTTGGATCTAAACACCTGGTACAGCTTCATCTCTCCTGCCTTCAAGGTTCGATTGATGGTGAGGTGGCTTTAGCTGCTGCTAAATCTGAAGGAATGGTATATAGAAGTTAAAAAGAAAAGGAAAATGAAACACAGATGCCTTTTACCCATTAAGGCTTTTGTGTTGTCAACTGAAATATGTGGAATAGTGTTTTTAAAGTTTGCAATGACTTTGAACATTTTTACGAGGCGGGCTAGAAAGAAAGATATGGGAGATGGATTTTATTATTATTTCTTTCATGTGTGGCTGCAACCTGTATCTGCAGAGGAGGCGCACAAAAGCAACGAGTGCCAAAGCTTTCTTTCTTTCTTTGTCTCTAATTATGGGAGCGCTGAAGAGCACAGAGTCTTTCTTCATCACAGCAGAGGCCCGCAGTAGCCGCTGGGTGTCAGATGGATGAAGCGAAGCGAAGGGGGATTGGGGGGTTGGGGGGTTGGGGAGAGTGCCGGGTGTTTGGGAATGGCACAGATGAACTTGGTGGCCAAGTGGAATGACGCAAATCAAAACAGACAAACAGACAGGAAGGGAGGCGGACAGACTTAACAGCTGGTAGGTAGGCACGCAGACAGACTGACAGACAGACATAATAACAGACAGACAGGTTCATATTTGGGATAACAGAGTGCTTCAAGTTATGTAAGCAGGGGCTTACAGCTTCCAAAATTTCTGCAGCAGTAGATGTTTATCAAGGCTCTGCTGTGTGGATGGATTTTTGTTACTCTTATAAACAATTTCCTACATGCTCAGTGTTTTCTTTGGCCTTTGCTGAGATTTGTAGCTTCTGCAATTAAAAAATAATTAGCTTAAGCTGAGCATTATTCAAACTTAGCAACTAAACCAAACCAAATGGACTCAGTGATTCAGTGACCATAATCCAGCCAAGAGTTGAATAGATGTTTCATGGCAGCTGAACAATGTATTGATTGATATCTCTTTGCAGCTTCCTTTGTAAATTTCACACTTACATGTAAAACCGGATTAGCATCAATGATTTTGCCACATGAGCATGCCTCCCATTGTCTCCTTCTCTCTGTTACGTGCAAGCACATGAACTTCCTCCAACCTGTTGACCCAATCGGCGCCCTAAAGAAGGTAAAGAGCTATTTGAGTAGAACCAGCATCCCCCTCTTTAGGAATTTGGTCCTTCATAATGCATTTAAAAGCGCCATTTCTCTTCTGTAAGTCAAGATGTCAAGGAGGAGGAGAGGAAAGATGGACTGAGAGTGAAGGAGAAGAGAAGAGGCGGATCAAGGGGCCGCTGCAAGTCAAGGCTGACTCATAGGGATTGTAGGGCGGAGGTTTCACTGCTGCCTTGTGTTTAGTTGTTTTGAGGTTGTGTGTTTCTCTTTTTACTGGCCCTGGAGAAGCTCCTCCACCACACACACATACAAACATAACCTACACACATACATGCAGGCTCTGGGGACGCCTCCTGAAGCAGGTGCCGAGAAATGGTCTGAGAAAGGCATCCATTTGCTCGGAGCTGAATTATTCAACCTGTGATTAATTATAATTTGGCCTCGCAAAGGCAGGGGCTGGGGGAATTCCTCTGTTGGTCTGGACTGCAACTTATTGTGTTTTTCCTTCCCGTGCAGGCCGATGTCGGGGCGGAGCAGAGACCTAACGGGGGTACTGGATGCCTGCACGTCTGACGCGGATCCTCACTGCTGGAGCTGTTGCATAACATGAAAGTCTTTAATGGGAAAGGACTGCAGTCTGCAGACTGGAACAGAGCAACAAGAGTTTAACACACATTTCAGGGTAAAGAAAGTCAATGTGGCCAGAGATGGCTTAGTGGTTTCTGGCTTTGCAACTACATTGCTTGCCTGAGTGAAAGAAAGGCCACCCAAAAGAGAAAAAGCCTGAGAGCGAAAAGCAGGAAAAAACAGCACACTTACCTCTTTATTCATCCTAAAATTGTTATAGGTTATCCAAATAATGACATGTAATCTTAGTTTTCTTCTGTAATTCTGATATTACTTCATTTGTTACACTGACTCAGTGTAAATGCACGCCACTGAGAGATATACTTAAGAAACGTGGTCTCTCTTGAAATTAGATTGTGCTAAGGTTATTATATATCCAAAATCCAGCCTGGAAAAAGTATCATCTTAAAGGTCCAGTGTGTTTTTGTTACCTTGGAATGAGCCCTTTATATCTGTCGAGCAAGTGAGTCCACCATGCTGTACTGCCATGTTTCTACAGTAGCCCAGAACAGACTAACCAAACACTGACTCTAGATAGGGCCTTTCAAGTTTTGTGTCCACTATAGTTTCTCCGCTTGTGAGAAGTATTCAGTTGGTTGCAATCTGCAGCTTTGCTTCTAGATGCCACTAAATTCTACACACTGGACCTTTAACGGTGGGGTCAGTCATACTGGAGAAGGATAGTTAATTGTTGAACCTCATTCCCATGTCATCAAATACCTAAGCTTTGGGTCAATGACTCAAAGATAGTTGTGTGGCTTGCTCTGAGCCACTTTGTTTGTTTACCCTTTATCATAACCCAAATGTTGGTATTTGTTGACCTGGGAATGCAACTTAGCAATCAACTAACTTTCTTGAGTATTTTGCTTAGTTTTCCAATGTTAGTTGTTGTTACTCGTTTTCAAGGCAAGTAACATACCTGGCAACTTTAGTGATATAATAAAATAACTGAAACTTTTCACAATATGTGACTGTCTCCTAATGATTAACTGTCAACCAACACAATGCAGTATATACAGTATAAAAATGCTGTTCTCCTCTGAGGTTCTGGAGGCAGCTTTCCAAAGTTTGCAAAGCCTACATTACAAACTGGAAGATCTAATGAAAGATGCTATTTAGTTGCATTGTGGGAAATGTAGGATCCAGTGTTTTTGCAGCTTGACCCATACTAAGGACTGAATTAAGAATATCTCTGCTGCTTTAATTTTGATCATTATTTTTCAAATCTGTCTCTTGTGGAAGTGCCATACATACTTGCTGGAGTTCCCCCTCAAGTGCAAATGTAAAACACAAAATAATTGATTACATAACCACCTTAACCCCCTTGTACACTTCAGATCTGGTCCCTTCCTTGTGTCTCCTTCCTGTAGCCATCACAGTATTATACACTGATCTCCGTAAGCAGCCTGATAAGTGAGCATGTTATAGGATACTGAAAGTTAAAGATCACAAACACATGCTGCCTTTAGTCCTTTTTAACAAATACCATAAATGTGTCTTACTTCAAGGATCTAGTGGCTAATCATAGATGCTATTATACAGAGCTGTTCACATTCGGTGATATGGAACAACCAGTGTGCCACCTCCCTACAGCTGCTTTGTAATTGGAGTCGGAGGTGTAAGAGTGCCAGAGAAAGTGGGTTGCCCTCGGGTCATTGTAGTGTCAGAGTTGGAGTGAATAATAATAACCAATCCCCTTTTAGCTAACAAGAAATCATCTTAAGATCTCATCAGTACTGTGGCCTCGTGCGAGACTTGAAATGTACATTAGAAGCTGTTCTCTGACTGTGGGCCAATCGTTCGTTATGCAGAACAGTGAGTATGACTTGGCACTAGAGACGGCTGCTTAAGCCTCCCTTGTGTTAACCAAGAACTCCCTTGATTAACTCATCGCTTCTGAATTCACATCCAACACATGCATTTTTGATTTTTTAATAATCTGACTACCAAAAGATCACGGGTCCTTTGCTGCTTAGAAATCATATACAGTTAAAGAAACCTCAGTGCTGTTTGTTTGGTATGTTGTACTCTGACCAGACTACAACAATAATTACTTTTCAGTTTGAGTAAAATAAATTTGAATACTACAATACACTTAGTCTGTGATAATGATCAGGCAAACACCCACTAATATGAATAAAAATCAATAAGGAGTTTCAGAAAACAACCTTTAAAGGCCCAATCCTCACACCAGTTTGAGAGGACTTGCACCAGTGTTCCATATTGTTAACATTTCTCAAGCAGTTTCAAGTGCCTGCTGCTTTAGCTTTAAGCATGGGTCAAGAGTTGGTGATAAAATGTTTTTCTGTGCCCAGTGACCTGTATAGATGACCCACATCAAGATCAGGGTCTGAGCCATGTGTGTAAAATAGCTATGATGAAGAGCTTGATGTAGAGGTTTGGAGGGACCTGTGGTAACTGACTGACCGCTGAGTCACTTCATGTAGGGATGTCATGGGTCATCGGGTTTGTTGTAAAATGATCGCAAACAGTTTGTCCATGTTTTGGGAAGTTTGGATGTCAAGTCACTAAATCATACTGATTGGAATCCAGTGAAACTTAATATGAAGAAAAAAATGCTCAAGCTGTACTGATATTTAAAAATAACAGATGAGGTGGAGGCAAAGAACACGGTAATGGAAACCATGTTGTAATGAAACAAAGAGAAACACGCCACAATATGAAATACGCCACAATACAAAGGAGTGAGTTTCCCTCCACCAAGTGAGTTGTATTCTATATCAAGACATCTTGGTGTGTATTATTGCAATATCATACTTACCCTGGGCTCTATTCAAAGTGTAATCCACATGGTAATTAATATCTGTGGCCATGAAGTGAAGCCAATGCGGAAGTGCTATAAACTACAGTTACTTGAATGACCACTTGAGGCTGGCTATAGAACAAGTCAACCTCCATAAGCCTCCATAATAAAATGTCCAACATCACAGCAAAAATAAACATGTTTACAGCCTGGTACAAAAAACGTTCCTGGTCTCTAAAGATAATTTCCCCGTTCAGGACAACTGTACTGAGTCTAAATTGTGCCGTTACAGATGGCTTGTTTGAGCAACCAGGCTGACAAAAGAAACACTGTCTCTTTTGTCAGGTGTTTCGTGAGCACCGTAGTTTTCCCTTCATGTTAGGAAGATGATGGATAGGCGAGGGTGTTGCAATCAGCAACGATACCACTAGATGGCACTAAATCCTACACACTGGTCCTTTAATATGTGTCATGATGGTGATACTTGGAGAACCTAATATTTTCTGAGGCAGTATCATTGTAAAAAGTTTGAGAAACACGGCTATAAGCTACAAATACATTATGATTTGTTTGTTGACATGGCAAAATGTAACAGTGTGGTAGTTATTTTGTGGACATGATAAAACAATGTAACAAACACATAACAGTGTGCAAAAAAAGCGAGTAATGTCCTCATTGATGTAAGACCCTGAAATTGGAGCCGGAGTCCCGGAATGTCTTTTTAAGGGGAAAAAAACATACAGACTGTGACATCGGCCTCCCAAAACGAGTTAAGTGCAGAGCCTGTATCCGGCATGCCTTTCCCCATCTATCCCCCCTTCTCTGCTCATGTTTCTGAGGTCAGTAAACAAGATAGTAACCACGTGTAATCTGTTATTGCGGATCAGGAGTACCCTTTCACCACCAAATTAGCTCTGGTTCTTGAACTGGTTCCATTCTTCCATACATTCATCTTATTAGGAGTATGTGTAACATGCCCATTGACATGCTCATGTTTCTAAAGGTCAGTAAACAAGATACTAGATCTAGATACAGCCTAGGAAGGAGATGGTGAGGCGAGGGTGTTGCAATTGGCAACTACACCACTAGATGGCAGTGTCATATTAGTGATACTTGGAGAACCAATATTTTCTGAGGTAGTCGCGATTTAAAAAGTTTGAGAAACACTTCTATAGGCTTCTAAAAAATAATAATTTGTTCGTTGACATAGCAACATGGTAGTTATTTTGTGATAACAATACTTCACAATGTAAGAATATATGAAGAATAATACCTTCCATAACAGTGTGTGCAACCATGCATCTTTTTAGGGGAAAAATAGGATACCGACTATGACACCAACCTCCTAAAAGGAGTTACGTGCATCTATACCTAGGCAGGACATGGTGAGGTGAGGGTGTTACTCTGCAACTACACCACTAGATGGCACTGTCATACAGGCGGTAGCAGTGCGAAACATTTGAGAGACACTGCTATAGGCCACTAAAAAATAATAATTTGGTCGTTGACATAGCAACATGTAACAGTGTGGTAGACAAAACAATTGCAGCCAAAGTCCTGGGGTGTCTTTTTAGGGGAATTAGCATACCGACTATGACACCAGCCTCCCAAAAGGAATTAAGTCACATCTATCCCCCCTTCTCTGCTCATATTACTGAAGTCAGTAAACAAGATACTAGATCTAGATACAGCCTCGGAAGGAGATGGTGAAGCGAGGGAGTTGCAATCGGATGGTGATACCTAATATTTTCTGAGGCGGTAGCGGTGTAAAAAGTTGGAGAAACATTGCTATAGGTTACTAAAAAATAATAATTTGTTAGTTGACAGCAACATGTAACAGTGTGGTAGTTATTTTGTGATAACAATACTTCACAATGTAACAAAATATGGGGAATGATACCTTCCATAACAGTGTGTGCAACCATGCAAAAAAAAAAAAAAAAAAGCGAGTATTGTCCTCATTGGTGTAAGTCCCTCAAATTGGAGCTGGAGTCCTGGAATGTCTTTTTAAGGGGAAAAAAAACATACCGACTATGACACCGGCCTCCCAAAAGGAGTTAAGTGCAGAGCCTGTACCCGGCATGCCTTTCCCCATCTATCCCCCCTTCTCTGCTCATGTTTCTGAGGTCAGTAAACAAGAAGTGTGTGTTTCCCTTTAAGGAGCCCCCACCGTTTGCACAGCGGAGGGAGGAGGAGCAGGCCTGCGGAACAGCGGCTGAGGAGGAAAAAAAAAAAAAAAATCCAACCGAGGACGGTTTCAAGTCCCCCCCAATAGAAACTGTGCCTGATTTGTGGCCAATGTTGGAGATGTAAAAAAAAAAAAAAAAAAAAAAAGCGAGAGAGAGAGAAGAGAAAGAGAGGAGAGAGAAGGAGGAGGAGGAGGAGGGGGAGGAGGAGGAGAGAAGAGGGGAGGAGGGGAGGGGAGAGGAGGAGGAGGAGGGGGGGAGGGAGGAAAAACACTAAAGGGGTAGCTATGGAGATGGAGCGTTTTCCTGGCTGCTTTCTTTGACAGGTGTTGAGTGGGGCAAAAGTCTTAAAACAGAATCCAGCATGTACGCCAAAGGTAAAGGAGCTGTCGTCCCTTCCGATAGCCAAGCGAGAGAAAAGTAAGTGAATAATGCCGCTATATGTGAGAGTTTACCTGCTTATCATGCAGGCGAGGGGGGCAGACGAGAGGGGAGTCCAACTTTCTAAACTAGGTACTGTAATTTAAAAGGAGTGTACTGTACTAAAGTGCGCTCCCCTCCCCTCCGACCACCTTTAGAGGTGCGTCTCTTAAACTTTTTTTTTCTCTCTCTATAAATTGTACCTCTTGTTTGCACTTTTGCACGGGATACTCACAATAATCATGCGTTCCTCTGTCTACCTATCGCTGTTTGTGTTTTTTAATTCTCTGATGGGCTGCAGCGTTAAAAAGTACAAGAAGAAGAAGCGCCTTTTTTTTGGCGTTTCATTTTCGCGTAAAACATGTTTCTCTATGGGGTGTATGTATGTACTCGTCCCCCTGCACGGACCAAGCTGCTCGGTCGTCCTCTTGTAAACTTTGGGAGATTTAACCTGCTGGATGGTTGAATTATTTTGTGTTTTGTCAGAAATACAGCTTGCTTTGGTGGCTTATTTTTGATGCGTAAAGCTCGGGCGCATGCAAACGTTTAGCGATGAAGGGGGGGAAAAGTTTTGTCCCATTCAGCAGTCATACAGCGGTGGTAAACTTTTTAGCATCCACTCACACGAAGGAAGAGTCATGCTGCCACGAACATGAAGCTGTTATTTGTGCAGAAGCAGACTTTTTATTACAAGAGCTATTGATGAATGTGGGATCGCGTGTAATTCCTGATGTATTGTGAGAAAAGAAAAGAAAATCACTTGTGTGTGTGTCTTTAAATGCGATGCACTTCCATCAAGCTTTGTGCTACATTTAGTGTATTTATCTTAATTTTCCTTTTTCACATAAAAGCTAATTTGTGCGTGCATGCAACCGTGCTTTTGAATAAAACACATAAAAACAATGTAACTTTTAAATATCCCTCGTAGACTGGAGGCTCCTCATGCTTGCTCTTTATGTCGATGCTGCCTTTAATATTTCTGTATTTCTTCATATGCAAAGATTTCTTTTGCATCCCAGCACTTCAGATCAGTGCAGTCTTTTATCATCATTAGCTATTTTTAAGCACAAAACAGTCTGAGGTTAGAGGAGTGAGTAGGGATCCCTGCTGAGATGCAATTGTAATCTAAAAACACTGTCAAGTCCTGAGAGGCTGTGCTGTTACACAGCACCTCATACATCTGTAATAGAAACAAAATTTCTTTAGAGACTCTCCTGTATTTTTTGATGCATTGCCGTGTCATATTCAATTGATTAAGCTTTCTAGAGATGTGGCTCGCTTTTATGTGCTTAGTGTAAGCTTCCTCGAATACTACTTTGTACACTTCTGCTGCCACGAGCGTTTAATTTCACTCTGAATTCGCATCAGATTATTGGAAAATTGAGCAGCTCTGTGTGTGTTTGTGTCTTGTTTCGAGGTGGAGGAGTGAATCCTAAATGAAAACAGTCCCATGTGGTTTTGATGAACAGCAGGCAGAGTGACCTTTGAACCAGCATATGATGCTTTAATATTGCATATGAACCATCAGCAGACGTTAGGCTGCTTTTACACCTGTTTGTGTGTCTTAGCTTCATTGCTCTATTTACAAGACGTTGATAGTAATAGATGATATAAATGCTGTGTGTGTGTGTTTTTTTTTAGACAGTTTTTACTTGCACTTGCTTGTTCAGGGAGTGTGGATTATGTTCCATGTGTTATTGGGAGGGAAATCAGTGCAGAGGCAGCATGTATTTCAAATGATAGTGTAGGAGGAGGATTAATAATTTAACTCCTGAGAAATACAAGTCTTTTGAGAGCTGGAAATGATGACTGCCTCTGTGTCGAGGCTGCTTGTGAATAACAAAATTATTAAATTTGTTTATTTCTCTGTGTTTTGTTTGCACTCACACATCAGAAAGTCCACAGTAAATATCATTCGCTTTAAACCTGTGGTTGCCTGTGGATGCCTATAGGTAATGTCCAGACATAATGGACGACGCTTGCCCTCTCCCCTCACCTGTCTTGTCACCCTAACCTGCCCCGCAGGGCCAACACATGTTTCCCTGTAAATGTGGAGCTCACAACAGCTGCCTCAATGCATCACCGAAATTAGCTCATATTCATATTTGCATATTCATATGGCTCTTTACATATTCAGATACTAAAAAGAGGGCGCCCCGGATGGACTAGTACACGATTAAAGCAAGACTTAGCCATATAGTATGACAGCGTATCCATAGAGGATTGATTATCAAGTACTTACTTGATTAAAACCTCTAAATGAATGATATGATGTATCTATTTCTCTGTTGGTTTGAGTTTTGGTCAGCTGTTTGGATTTACTACTGTATATCAGCTCTAATCAAATATATAAGTGGGCCAATAATATGTGTCTGTTTAAGCTTATTATTATTATTATTATTATTATTTTTATTCAAACACCATATTGCAGTGAGATTATATGCAAAACTTGTTGAAGTAGACTGACAGTAGAGGCTTGAGAAAAATGTAATTTGCCCAGGAGCTGTGTTTTTCTTGTATAGTTGAAAGCAATCAGGCAATACAAGAGTGTGGGCAGGACATGTGACTTACACCAACCAACTGACGCCACGAGCTAGAAGTTTCAAAGAGGAATATTTATGTATTTTGATCTTTATGAGCTTTCTTGTGTAGCTCCTGCAGTGACCTCTGTTTTTTGTATTTAATGGCATGTCGTGTCTTTAAATTACCAATTTTTTTCACATACACTATTTCAGTATATTGTTAATTTTTCACCACCTGGTGTCATTCTGAGTGATGGATTAACCTCACACTGGAAGTTTTTACAACAGCCAAAAGAAACAGTATCTTCCTTTATCATTTTTACACCACTGTCAAAGAGTTACTGCATGCGTTGCAGTATTCTGAGTGTTTCAGGTGTTTTTATTAGCTCCTGATATTAGCTCCAGTCCTCCCATGATGCCACAGTAGGGAGTTGTCAGATTTGGTACAGTTGCTGCATGTAGTCTGGTGTGTACAGATGTGCAGCAGTAGGCTTTGAACCCTAAAAAGTTGATTAATAAAAAAGCAAAAGCTCCTCACGAGTACAGTACAACCTCCTGTGTTTATAGTCCCGAGTGCTTACAGCCACCTGAGTAGTATACAGTACGCAAAATGTTCCAATTTACAAGCTCAAGTGTGAATTTAAATGTGTCTGCGACACCGTGCACAAAGCTGTGTGTGTGTGTCTACAGCGTGTGTTTTTATTTCATTGAAAGCCTTGAAACCAAGGCTGAAATCCAAACAGTTTGCACAGAAATACACAAGATGAAACAAACAGTCACATGTACATTTCACACTTGTCTGGATTCCTCCATGAAGCCAAGGCCTCGCCATACAAGTGGAATTCAGTTGGCTGTTTTCTTCAGATTACAGGTAGCACGTGGCACGTTTGGGGGCAAAGTGTTTTCTTCGCTCATCCTTGAGAAACATTATTGTGATCAGAACATTGTGTAAAAAGGAAACATGCTAATAATAAAAATAAAGGTAGAGGAAGAACTGGTGCCCTTGCGACCAAAGAAATTAATTACTCTCCACACTTTTTTTTTCCACCAGCGTTTTATTGAATTTCATTTGAACAGGGGAAATACAGCAGCCTCAATATTAATGTCACCTTATTATTTAGTAACTGGAACCTCTTTGAAATATGCACCGATGAATCTGGCATCTTAATTAACAGTGCCATTCACAAAAAATATTTAATAGCTTGATCAAACATCTCATTTTTTTTGAAAGCATGTTCTTAGTTTCTGAAAGAATTCTGCTCCCCGCGTCAGTTCCCTAATCCCCCGTGTTTGTTTACAGACATTATTTGTGCGATTTCAAGTGTTTTTTTTTTGTTTTTGTTTGTGGATTTGTTTGGGGGGAAGAACTTCAACTTCAAGAACTTGAAGTTAATCAGTTTGTTTTGAACATGGGGGTTCTTTACATCCTCCACTCCTCCTCTGGCTCCTCCCATGTATTTACATGCAGTTTAATAGGGATCTTCAGGTCTGAATGCATGGTTTTGATTCTACACAGATGGCTCTGCCATCTGCATTTTAGCCTTTTGAAGGAAGCATAAAGAGCCGCGCGCTAACATAGGCAGAAACACTGCACTAAAAGTAAAGAAACCCTTGATTTACCCTCGGCACCCTTTGGCTGACTGTGCTTTCATTCAGATATGTCAACAGTCAATTAATGCCGCCTTTCGTCAGCTGCTTTGGGTGCATCCGCACAAATTTGTTAGTTTTCTCACTTGAAATAAAGGAGACAGTATAAATATTGAAGCTACGTGCTTGAAGTTGTTAATCAGTTTGGCAACAGAGTTCACAGAAGACAAGTGCTTATATTATGAGCACGCAGAGAAAAAGGTCTACAAGACTCCATGTGACTTTTTTAACGTAGAAAACAAGTGAAGTTTGGATTATTTTCTGTAAGTTACATCATATCATTGTCCTCGTTAACTGCTGTGGGAGGAGGCTCTGGTGATAACAAAACTATGTCAGCTATGTCGATATAATCTCTTACCGCAAATTATTATAAATCGGCCTCCTCTGCCTCTTTCACTGAAAAGTTGTTTTTGTGAGTGTAAATCAAACTTTTGGTGAAAACTGGACGAGTTATCTCAGGTTAGAGGACGTTTACAGGTGAGTCTGTCGATGGATAGCGTCACAGAGTCAAGCTTGTTGCTGGTAGAAAGTGAGAGGGGTAAATATATATATATATATATATGTGTGTGTGTGTGTGTGTGTGTATGCGACAGCGTGTGGATTAACCCATGGCTAAAGCCATGCGTGTTTACACGCCTATTGACACTGATTTGTTTTGACAAAGGAACTGCCCTAACAAAGCCAAGCAAATATAAACAGTGTGTGCGGTGGGAATAAGCTTTAGTGAAACAGCTTCACAGTATCACAGGTGTCTCACACAGACATCCCATCTCTCATTCACCTTCAAGTGATACATCACTACATTCACACCACTACAGTGTCAGATCTATACTGCTTTCATATGATGTTTATAAATATTTAATATTTGGGAAATAATATTTTTATCCAGTTGCGCTTTGTGTCACATTCAGCGCGCTGCCGAACACATAAATTATGAATTCTATACATTTTTATTATTTTCTGAAAGGCGTAGATTAGATATGAAAGCAGATGCAGTCGCTGATTAATCCTCCTCCATCACTTCCTGCATGCATACCTTACCTCACCCTGCCCCTGCTCTCGCTGCTGAATTATTGAAACGAAGACATGGAAGTTAATTTGCTAACTGTCTGTGCTTTAGCTGGCTAAACTCAGCTGAGATGCCCTTGTCTCTGGAGGCGAGTGAAGGAAAGGGAAGGCTGGATGGGGCAGCCTGGGGCTAAAATGTCAGGTGTGTTTCCTGGGGACGTGGCAGTGGGAGAGATCTGCTTGATGTGTGGAGTAAAGCACTAGTTAGGCTGCATGAGGTTAGGGCCAAGAAAGCAAAGAAGCTCAGAAATGGTGTAGATTTTTTTCTTCTTGTATCATCTACAGTCCCACCAAGGTGGTATATGGAGAAAGTGTTTAGCTTCAGGGGGAGCGTGAGAAACAGACAACACAAGTGCTGCTTGTGTTAAAAGGCTTTATGGCTCTATTAAAGTAAACAGCTTTATATCAAGAACCTTGATATCAAGTCAGCAGTCAAAGCGCAGGTCACATGTTCCTTCACCCACTCAGACTGATCTCCGAGCTTTTTAATCATGTCGTTTGCATCAACGTACTTTATTTCAAAATTTCGTCGTTTATCCAGACGACCTTAGCCGAGGAAGGAGAGAGTGAAATGTGCAGTAGAGGAAACGCGAGATGCGGAATGGACTGCGTGGTTGTGGTTTGTCTTGTAAGCATCTCATCTTTTATTCCTGAGTGACATGTGTAACTAGCGCAGGGTTCACTGGGAAGGAATTCAGGTTTACAGTATCCACGTAGGAAAAAGTTGAGGCCCTGACCTTCAGTTTCCCTCTGACACAGCTCTCCTGTACAGTACAACCCCCTCTCCCCCCCATGTCTCCTTTATCTACCTGGCCTTCCTCAGGCTCCGCTCCATCAGCTTGCAAAAAAGTCTCCTCCTCAGCCGAGTTACACTTACTGCTTCTGACAGAGTAACAAAAGGTGTCCCCTGAAGCCTGGATTGAATGAGTGTTTTTAAATAATGCATTGCAGCCGGAGCAGGTGCCCATCGCTAGGGCATAGAGCCCCTCAGATCACACCAGGCTCTGCCATGAAAATTTCATTGCTGCAGTGCTCATGGGAATCTCTGTTCGATCCTGTACAGTGTGGATGGGGTGTATAGGAGCTGACGCCTGCCGCTGGGTATTTCACACTGCAAAGAGGGCCTCATTTTTATATTTTATACAAACGGACTCCTCACTTCACCCACAACCCGGGAAAGTTAAATATCCCCTGAACTGTTCAAGGTTGATGGAGCGAAAATGAAGATAGATAGCCATGTTAGCATTACAGTGAATCATCCAATCAACCAAAATCAAAGAAAAAAGACAAACCTGATGTTTCTCGTAGCGTTACAACCATAAACAATGGTTTAATTTCCCCACATGATGACTTAACTTTTCAAAATCCTGTTTTACAAATCCTGTTACTACTGTTTGTTACTAAAATACATCTTAACAGTGTCCTCTCTGACTGGATCCAGATGAAAGAAGAGAGGACCTGATAACACTCATCAGAGTTGGCTTTTTAATTATTATAAAATATATATTCATAGCCATTAAGGTTTAGCAGCAGTAGCCCTGGGTTTTGCCCCTCAGGCAAGAAGCTGCCTTACCTTCCTGCTAGAGGTCTTTGGGGCAGTATGTCATGGATGTATTAAGGAGAACCGGATCATGTGTTCGAAGATGGTGCCCCATTCCCCATGAAAGTTACTCACTGGGTGCATACAGGCCTCCTCATGCTTCTACGTTTTTAGGCCCATAGTGTTCCCACTGGCGAGTTGGTAGAGAGCATTCCCCTCCCACAACCACCCCCCGGAAGAACTTATTTTGTCATACTTTATTATGAAAAGCACAATATACAATTTCAGCATGTTATTTTTATGTTGTTATCATTATATGGTATGCTATTAGCAACATGTTATTTGTTAGATTAATTTAAAGTAAAGGAGTTGCATTCACTTGATGAAGTTCCTCTGACCCTTGGTGTAAATAAAGCCTCTAAACTGAACAAATCGCATAGCAATTTTGTAACACAAATTCTCAGACAACACGTAATTAAACGTGATAGACTTGTTCCTAAACACAACACTGATCAGTTTCACTTAACGATACCGGGGCACTCACTCCATTTGAGATCAATATTAAACATTTACAACAAGCGGTTTGCTCCTTCTTGTGACTCATGCTTCTCACAATCCTCGTCTGCACATGCAATCTGCGAGCGGGCATTTAGTAGTGACGTCTCGTTACTGACCACCCCTCCGTCATCCCTGCGACAAACACACACACACACACACACTCTAATGAAAAACTCTGTCGAACTATAAATCCTTGTATTTAAACTGTGTTTACACTACATATCTGAAATGAGTGTTGATACAGTTGTATCTGATGTAAGAGTGAGAAATAAAAGACGTGATAGCATCTAGTGTCTAATGCTAGTTGAAACTGGTTTGGACCAGCTGTAGCAGATAATTTTCTTTTAGCAGATGGTTGTCAAGACATCGCAATGAAATTCAGTGATATCTTTGAGAAAATAAAGAGTCAGGTTGTTCAACTCTAGCCTGGCTCATTATCGATTCATTCAGTATCATCCAGCATCAACCCAAACATCATAACTCTGTGTCTGCTATGGCCTTGACGCATGTGATCAGCATGAAAACAGTCGCCCACCGTTCACAAAAACACAGCAGGTCCTCTCTACTCTATTTCAGACCTGGAGACTATTGCATACAGATGACTGCAGGCTGAGATGTCTGTCCAGGCTTCTCTACACTGTAGTATAAATAATCAGCTGCTTTAAAGGGGCAAAGGTTGCTTTTGGTCAGAGTGAGTCCAATGTGTAGTACAATGAAGACTGGTCAATAAATTGACTGATTTTGTTGCAGATACAGAAGAAGACAATTACTGTTATTGTTCTTCAGTTGAGTCCAGTGCCGCTGCAGTAGTCTTGATCCCTTCTCGTCCCTCAAGGATGAGCGAGTTAACAAGGCAAAGACAATGACAAGTGATGAGGATGAGTCAACTAAAAGGCGACAATGATCTTTTCTTGTCTAAATCAGTGGAGTTTAATTTTAATGGATTACATTCAGAGCAATCCACAATATTTTGTGAACTTTCTGCCTTTTTGCTTCTTCGTGCCTCAGACTCAAAAGTGAAGCAGTCAATGGATTAGTTCAACATTTGGGAAATACACTTATTTGCTTCCTGAGAGGTAGATGAGTAGATCTATACCACTCTCATATTTGTATGTAAATATTTTACCGAGGAGACAGTTAGCTTAGCTTAGCACAAACTCTAGAAACAGGGAAAACAGCTAGCCTGGATCTGTCTAAATGTAATGACATGCACATAGCAAGCTCTCTTTAACACATTTTGTTTAATTCATGTAAAAAAAAACCCTGAAAATGACACATTATGATTCACATTCTGTTTTTATGAGGGGTTACGTGTTGGACTATTTCTTTGCCGGGAGCAGTGACTTCATGGAATCTTGTTGTCTTGTTGCTAGGCAGACTTTCTGATCACAAAATAATCGTCCGTAGATTTTTGTAGGGCTGTAGTCATAGAAAACCTTGGTCAGCTGAAATTCTACCTACTCTTACCAATAGATTGGTTATCTGTAGATTAGCTAAATTGAGTAAACTCTACCTGGTAGCTGCTGGGTGCTAATCACAGATACGAACATTGCCAAGCGTACATATTCCTGCATTTCTTTTTCACACATATTGTTACTGTGGGCATGTCTGTCAAGTAAATTTATATACAGCAGTAACACACACCCACATACTGTACGTGAGGAGCACAGAGCGGGCTTCAGTAGAACAAGAAAAGATAACTAGCTGCTGCAGCTCCACGAAATGCTACGTGAAAAAACAGTTAGTGGCATCCAGCCTGCTACTCCAGTAATTTAGTTAGCATCAAATGAGGCTTAACGTTCACATATTTTTCTTGACTGTTCCTCAATATTAGCCCATCATCACCTCAACCTGTGGGAGTAGCCATTTGGTCGTGCAACATGCTAACACGTAGTTCAACCTACAAAATTAACACTGAAACAGCAGAAAACATGGCAAAACTTGCAGTTTCCAAGTTTGATGTCATGTCACGGACAGCCGGTATCAACCCATTTTTGAACAATGCTTGAACTGTTGCGGGCAGAAAGCAGTAAAATGTAACACATGTTGCTATCAAATGTAAACTTTATCTACTCAGCGCTGTCCTCTGAGGCTGCAAGCCGATGTAACAATTTGTTCTTTAACATGGTGTCAATTAGTTTGGAGCTGAGTAAATTCAGTTCAGTAAATAAATGGTAAATGGACTTCTATAACGTCTTACAACCACTCAAGACACTTTTACACTACACGTCACATTCACTCATTCATGCACACACTGGCAATGAAGGAACTAAGGAACTCGGAGCCAAGGATCGAACTACCGATCTACTGACTAGGTGGCGACCCGCTGAGCCACATGATCTCCTTGTCTTTATTAATAATCAATGTTTCTAACACAATATAACCTATCACTCAAAAATAAAATACATCAGGGCTGCATACATACAAATAATCAAAGCATCATAAATAATAATTTAGCATCACTTTACTCCTTACGAACGCAACACCAGAGATTGTCCAACCATTCAGAATTTGGTCTGAGTGCGTATCGACTAACCAACCAGCTCTAATATTTTGCTCTCCCTATGACTAAAATAATCAGCTTGCAAGTAGAGCACAGTCGCCATATATATCCTTTCAACTACAGTTTCGACCATTACTATGTGTGTTTAATAAAGGCTTTGCAGTGTTTAGCAAAGGTCAGGAGGAATGTGTAAATATCGAGATACCCAGTGGATTGTTTACCACTAAAAGAAGCTTGATAAAGGCATATTTTTTTAATACTAAATCAAATCCTCCTTGTGATGTTTGTAGAACCAAACCCCACTGTGAGTCGACACCTAACTTTCAGCCCTTTGCTACTTGTAGCCGCCATGTTTCGGTTGTTGTTTTAGCATATGGTTGGCTGTCACTCGTATATTTGAACCATATTTGGGTTTAATGGACCAAGCCTGAGTTAAAACGTGAATATTGGACTTAAGACTTGTCAGGATGGAAGATTAAACTCCAGCAGGATGCTCATGTTGCTCTGTGTCTGGTGGTTATGTTACAAGTTAGCTGTAACGACTTGATGAGTCACTAAAAGTTTGTTTACGAATCTTTCATCATTGAATAATAATTATAGTATATTGTTCAGCCATTTTACCACCCTTGAATCTGATGTGTAGATAGGCATCAACATGTGCGTGTGACAACAAGCAGCGTGGGAACATCTGAGTCCAACTTCAGCCACGTCGGAGTATATTTTTCGCCTCCTCTGTCCATGTTTCTCTCAGTGTCTACACTGTTTTGTTTTCAGCCTCTATGCCTCAACAGCAGAGTTCCTAAAACCACAGGGATATGGCTGAGTGCCACAGAGGCGCTTTAGCTCAGAGCTGCAGAGCTTTACATCACACATTTACAACCCCCTCCACAGTGTATATGATCTTCATACTGTAAAATCATGTTTATCCAAGCTCTATCTAAAGCGACACAGTCGTGATTTTCTGCCAATTGTGCACATTTGTCGGATTTAAGTTGATGGGCTACTTGGAATGAAACAAGTGTGACACATTTAGGGATAAAAATAGAGCATGAGCTTGTTTTTTAATTTTGAAATAATCTTTTCAGTTGATTGTTGTTTTTGAGAGTGAAATGAGGAGCAAATGGAGTGTAAAAGATGTGATACTCAACACTGACTTCTTTCTCTTTGTCTCTCTGTCTCTGTCTTCCAGGTTAGCTTTATATGTGTATGAGTATTTGCTGCATGTCGGCGCACAGAAATCAGCACAGACCTTCCTGTCAGAGGTAAGATGTTCTTTCAGTTCGACTTCCTGTGCCTAAAGGCTGAGTGTGATTCCCCCTCTATTGTATGACCAGGGATGGAAATCACATTATATGTTGTTCTGGGTTCAAACAGCTGTCGAGTTATTTCACACACAAGCTCTGGACTTCAAAACTGTGACAATATCTACGCATCATTGAGCCAAGACTTGCAGAACAACAGCAATGCTCTTTTGACTGTTTGTTAATTTGGGACAATGTAAACACGGCATCAGTTGGGGAACTTAATATGATTACCTGCCTTTCATTATTAGCTCTAATTTGTAATCATAAACACTGCATAATTAGGGCAGTTTGACATATTGTAAGCATGTGTTGCTGCTTGCTTTCTATGACATTTAAGAAGTGAAGCGAGTCCCCGCTGAGTTAAATCAGGTGTACTTTTAATATTTGAAACAATTCCAAACATAACCATTTTTCCCAGGTCTGCTAGACTTATTAGTCTCATATTAGGCCCCTGAGCTGTTGAAGAGGTAAGGTCTCTAATGTGTTGCATCCTCTTCCTTAATGGACATCCTTCCTGCTAATGGTCTCGTGTCCAGGCCGTCTCCTGTACAACACCTCTCCTGCCCACTGGCTTTATTCACTTAATACACTCCCCAACTTTGATGCCAAGGAAAATCCAGTCTTATCTATATCATAACTTTAATACTGACATCATTTATCTGTCATTTTATCATGTGACCTCTGTGTACAGTTACAGAGATACTGTTGCACCTGCTTAACCTCTCACATGCAGGCTGCACAGTTTGAACTGATCGTCTGTAAGAGTACTAACAACAGGGATTAAATGAACAGTTTGACATTTTGGGGAACTATTCGGTTTCTTGCCCAAAGTTAGATGAGAAGATCTCTACCTCTTTTCTGACTTTTATGGCAAATAGAAAGCTACAGCTCAATCGGTTAGGTTGGCTTAGCATACTAACTAAAGCTCACTTTTGACACGTTATATCTGTCTGTTTAAAAAACTGAAGCGTTAAAAGGAGAAGTTGTGGTTTTTACAGGGGTGAAGTCCTGAACTATCTCTTTGTTTGGGCGCACTAACTTCCTGAAGTTTTGAGATTACCAGTGCAGACTTTCACCTGTTTCTAGTCTGTATGATAAGTTAAGCTACCTGGATACTGGCTGTAGCTTTAATTTAAAGTACAAGACATGAGAGTTTTATAAATTTTCTAATCTAACTCTCAGCAAGAAAGTGAATAAGCGTATTTCCTAAAATGTCAAACTATTAATTTAATAGGCCAGACCTTTAGAGTGGTGTTGATAGAGCATCTGTGAGGCTTGCCTATGACTGCTCTCAACCACAACCATTTATTTTACTTGGTCAGGGCAATAAAACAAGCTGTAAAACTCTTTCACTATCAATATCAGATGATAATGTCCTCATTGTTACAAAAAGTTATGTGTCTTCCAGTTGTGTTGAAAAGGTTTTGGATTTATGAAGAAAAATAAAATGAAAAGAGAAAAATGCTTCAAAAAAGAAGTCAGATCAGCGTCACTGAAACGTGGATTTATCAATCAGACGCAATCATACAGAAATTGGTTGCCTTTGCTTATAGTGTGCAGGCAGGCGGGCAGCAGGGCAGGCAGGGCTGCTGGAGGCCGGCCCAGCTGCCAACACCCACGAGAAGACATCTAAAATATGAAGCAAAGATGGGGGAACAGCACAGTGAGATTAAGTGGTGGGGCTGCGGAGAGCCTTGCTCATTTCGGAGCCCTCGTGGGTGAATCTTCTCTGAGAGATTGAGTGTTATTGGTGAGCTGCTGGAAAAGGGGTGAAGTTCTGGGTCGCAGGGCATCGGAGGCACACACACAGACCCACGCACACTTACACGGCCTCAAACAGGAATTAAAACAGCATCTACACAGACCGGGATTAAAACGGCATACATACAGACACACACAAACAATCCATGTCTACAAGGCATGCATGCTAAGACTGCTAAGTCAATTTGACGCTAGATGTATCAAATGTTGCGCCTGCAACAGTAAACTGCTTAATGATTTTGTTTATTTCAACCACAGCATCGCTTGTATTTAGTTGTTTTATATGGTCTGTCTGTGTATTTGGATTAGATTTACAGTAACTGCAGCTTGACCTTTCACCTTTTCCCCTTCATGCATTTCTAGCAGTGGGCTTCAAAGTGTCGAGTATTTGAAGAAAGCTTGCAAACAGATAATTTGCTATACTCATCTTCATCACTCAGTGTTTAATTACCATGTTACTCATCCAGCACTCTCCAGATCTTTCTTGAGGTGCACAAAAACTGATCACCTTCTTCTCGCTTTGATGTATTGATGCTTTTCTTTCTTCTATCCTTTAATCAGCCGCCTTTTTTCTTCCGTTACTCATTGTTTAGTGCCTTCTTGTCTCCCTCTTGTTCTCCTGCTTGCAAGCAAATGAAGAAAACATGTTCACCATTTGGCAACATATACATCCTATTAAGAAAGCAAGCACTCACTGCAAATGAAGAAAATACAAGAAAATTGAGAAATACGTCTAAGAACACACATAAGGGTTGAAGGAGATGCACTGCAAATGTAAATCACAGCTCAACAGAGCTGAGTGTGAAAGTTGATTCTTGATTTTGTAAACTGAAGTTCAGAATGAAGAAATTCTGTTGAAAGATCTGGTCTTAAAACAGTGAGTACGGCTGCAACTAACAATTATTTAAACTATTAATTAATGCAGCAATTAATCTGGATTAATCAAATGAATCTTTTTTTGTCTATAATTGATCAGAAAATAGTTTAAAAATGCCCATTATAATTTCCCACAACCCAGTGCGAGGTGTTTAAATAATTTGTTTTATTTAATTCTTATTACACTAACAGTCTAAACCCAACGAGATGAAATTTATTAAAATAAATGACAAAGAAATGCATCAAATCCTCACATTTGAGATGCTGAAACCATTTTAATATTTGGTATTTTTACCTTTAAAATGATAAATCAAGTATCAAAATAGTCGATGATTAACTTTCTGTCAATGCACTAAACGATTACTTGACTCAGCTCTTCGGTGGACGTTGGAATAATTTTACTGGCACTAAAAACACAGTAGGACAAAAGCCAATATCTTTAATAACGTTTGAATCACACAATATAATTTTAAACCTAAATTAAACATTGTTTTTTATAATTTTGCAACACATTTGATGATTTCCTATAAATTTCTATTGGGTTGTAACTCTTTCTGTGTTTTGTGTCTTTATTTGACTGTTTTCTTTTATTTGTGTTTCTTTATGCGTTGTTTAAATTGTAGAGATGTTTTCTTTGCAACACTTTCTCTTTCTCACGCACACACACACACACACACACAGAAAAACACACAGAAATGTTTCAATAGATAAGGGACTTCAATCCTCGAAGGTAGACACACACACACACACACACACACACACACCTGCTCAGTGCCATCTAATGAGAGCGCTATCACCTGGACTCTCCTGCCTCAATTAGCCTCTGTTCCTCTTCAGTGAGAAGCACACACACACACACACACACACACACACACAAACACACGCTCCCATTTATAGTATACACACAATACACTTCTGTCCCCGAGAGGACTTTGCCACTCTATGCTCTCCTGCACAGTGCAGCACTCAGCTCTTTAGCAGCATTAAATCAACAGGCCCAGCCCACATACGGCACATCACATCACTATAAACTGCACAGGGGAAATCTATAGAATAGACACTTCAATAGAAATCTGAAGCTTGGATCTATTTTTCCGTGAATATATATATAGAACAAAACAGACAAATCTACCTGCTGTCATGCTGAATCTCTCACAGACTCCGGTGAATCATGTGTGTGTGTGTTTGCGTGTGCAGAGTCACGTCAGTAGGAGTGTGTGAAGCAGGCAGCAGGTCTGATATCTCTCGCTGGATCTTATCTCGGTGTCCAGATACAGGCAGGAGCTCTGCTGGTTTGCGAGGGCAGTGGAGAGGGCCCATGCTTCAAGACAGTCACAGTTTCTTATCCACAAACTCCTCACTGCACTGCACTGCACTGCACTTCAGCGCGCTGCCCATTGGCCTATTTTTCTGTCTGACAATCGCTCGGTCTGCCTTAAAGTTGGAAGGACAGTTGAACAAAATGATTACATTATGCATAAAACATTCTGCGGTGTCTAATTTTTCATTTCCCTCCTCTGTCTTCTCCTTCTTCTGTTCCGCTTCTCTCTTCCTCTCAGATCCGATGGGAGAAGAACATCACACTTGGGGAACCTCCAGGATTTTTACACTCATGGTGGTGGTATGTATACGTTTCTCCTCTCACTCTTTGTCTGTCTTGACCACACACGCGCACATATTTCTTCAACAGCTCACATTCATACTGTAGAAGTACCCTTGATGGTCTGAAAGAATGTGCAGGGGTGGAGAGGGACAGTAATTGCAGGGAATGCTAAGTGCATCATCTCACACATGTTTAAGTGCTGTACTTCTGGCATCTCTCTGATTGACAAGTGAGCTAACTTGTCTTGCTCTTTTATTTAAACTGAACTGTTTTTTTTGTTTTTTGTTTTTTTTTTTAACCTCGCATCAAAGTATGCACTCCAATCAAAGTCAAAATCAGAGCGATCCTCTCTCACAAAGTCCAACACTGAAGTTTTTGCAACTACTTTTTCCACAATGCTTTGGGGGATGTAAACAGGAAGTGTAACGTTGCCATGGATTTGGTGAGATACACTGTTGGCTACAATTTGAGCCCCAGTTTGGAATCATATGTTTGTTAAGATTTTGGCAATTTGGCACCAAAAAACAGCTTTTGTTTGCAATGTAACCATGGATGTACAAACAACTATCACTGGATTACTTTAACACTAAAGGAAACTTAAAAACTTGATGATTTGCCAGCAAGTTCTGGAGCCATAAGGAGCTTTTTTGTGTGATTTCTACATGGACTTATGAACTTCTCTTTGTGATGGAGTCACGTTGAATCTACAAATATGTGTATCATGTGGATGTTGGATGTTTATCCAAGTATGACTCTGAGATCGAGTGCCATCTTTGACGCAAATTGCAGCAATCAGGCACTGAGGATTTTAAAGCTTAAACTTAAACTTAATTGCCTCCGTGATCTGCATGTCATAGCCTCTGCTGCTGCTGCAACTGCTAACTGTGTTGGTGAGTCGGTCAAATCAGTGGGCCAAACGATAATAACTAACTTCCTGTTCTTTTTAGAAAAGCTGGCACGCACCTGTCTCTTTCACCTCGGCCCCTATTGCCCTGAGTTTATCCTGCCAACTCTCCCGCTCTAAACCTCCGCTACCATTGTCAAGATTTTGAGACTTTTTTAACCTGATGCTCCATTTAACAGAAAACGCCTCTGACGTGGGTTGTTCCCCTGTCTTTAAACAAATCTGTAAGATCTCTTAATGCTAGATAAATAGAGGACCGTGTTTTCTATCTGGCTGGAAGAACAGGGTCAGTGGGCTTAGTGCCTGACACGTACACTGTTTTTCTCCATGTCTGAATTAAAGGGAGTGGGAACACCCAAATGTAGGATTCCCCCTTTTCCAGTTGTGAGGCCAAGAACTGGAGACATCCAGCTTTAAGGGAAAGGGGAGCAGACATGAAGTAAAGGGGGGAAGCAGGGAAGCTGGAAAGGAAGCAGACAAAGAATCAAGCAGGCAAACAGGCAGAGAGGTTGAGAGGCTGAATCCTCAGCAAGGCAGCACGAGAGGCAAAGAGAGCCAGGATAAGAGGTTTGACAGGGCTCGCTTTGTTTGTCATTCATGCTATCCTGCTCATCCCCAAAGCCCCTCGGACGGCCCTGTGTAATAAACCCGGACATGCAGCTTGATTCATTCATCCTCTCTGGCCCCAGTGTGTGTTGTAATTGTGCAGCCTGTTGACACGGTTCATAATGGTCCTTAAAGAGCCTGGCTTCTCTCAACCTGACAGCTCTCAATTGGACAGCTACCAGTAATACTGACAGAATGACATACACAAACATACAGCGCAGCTTAAGTTTGCTCTCGCCTCTGCCCGAACCAATAAGAGGGTTCAGGGAGACTGGCCCAGTGTGTGTGTGAGACTGGGAATAGAAAGGGAAACTGAGCACTCGTAGTTTGTGTTCTGACTGTATTGATGTATTTCAGCACAGTGTGAGAGATGACCTAGTGTGTGTGTGTGTGTGTGTGTGTGTGTGTGTGTGCCAGAGAGCAGTTGGAGAGTAGGCTGATAATTAGCCAGGCTGAGCAGGGCAGAGCTCCAGTGTAGTATGACCTAGCTGAGGGGCGTCTGTCTGGACTACGCAGCACGTGGACATTGAGACTCACTGGGGGTGGGGTCCAGGGGTCGGCTGGCAGTGGGAGGAGTCCCGTGTCCACCCCTACGCCATCCCCCCACACCCTCCCCTTCAACCTCCAGCCTCCCCCAAAACAAAAGCTCCAGATGGTAGGAAAGCCACCAACCTCCCTCATCCCTCACCCTTCGCTCCCCCTCCCTCAACCTTTGTCTGGAGGCCTGTCCCTTTGTTTGCGGAAGAGAGACCCCCGAACGGATTAACTCTTTGCATTCCAGCCTCTTTTGTGTTAAACAGCCAAATCTAAGACTCTGACCCCGCCGCCACACCAGCCCCACCCCCGATGTCCCCTCCTCAGCACCTCACTTGGGTTTTCTTCCCTCCTGTCTCTGCCTCTGTGGCTGTTTCCTGTAGGACGGCGTTAGTGGTGGTGTTTGTGGGGGCTTCAGAATGAGACCAGGGCTGTAAGAGGGGGAGGGTGGGGGTGTCGGGGGAGGAAGAGGGAAGCTGGTGGTGGGGGTCACTCATCCACATCTGTTGTTATGGGTGGAAGGATAAAGAAAAGGCTCAGCGAGGGCTGCAGGTGTTGATTGTGTCATTAGCTCCTTCTCTATTGGCTGCTGCTAGTTGTCTCCTCCTTATCCCCAAATCGATTGCTTTAACCAGTTTTCACTGGAATACACCCCCCCACAAACACACACACATACACACACCCCAATACACAAAACATCCACACGCATACAAACCTCAGCACAACAACAGTATGTAGTGGGATCCTCTGTGTGATAGCCTCTGGCTGAAATTCTTGTTTGTGAGGGGCAGTGAAAACAGTGAGAGTACAGCCGCCCTCTGCTCCTAAATGTCTGGACTTCACTTTATAAACACAGGTATCAGACAGTTTTCACCTCTTCCTCCTCTCCTTGTTTCCTTGTATCCTTCTTCCCTCACATGGTAAATCAGAAAGAAAACATTCACGTCAGCCTCCTAGTCGTCGATGGAGCATCTCTGGCAGTCACATCTAAATAAAATCCAATATTAAGACTAATACAGTTAATTTAAAATGAGCTACACAGCTACACGCTGCTTGTATGTGGCTCCACTTGTTAACAAACTGCTACAAATATATAACAAAACAGAAAAAAGGCTAATTAAGGTTATTTAGCTGGTGTGTCCTACAAGGCAAGTGATGCAGAGTAACTATTTTGGAATAATGCATCAACATTATTCAAAATTTAATCCAACTCCAGGAGAAATATAGATATCTGAAATCTGGAATTGGTGAAATATGAAACTGTGTCAGTCTCATCTGAACTTTTCACTTAAAAAGAACTAAGGTTTGATAAAATCACCATTAATAACAGCAGAATTTCATTTTAACGCAGCTGTCGCAATCAGTGGCTGCAAAGTAAACCTGCACAGAGCTTTTGTTCGTAGTTTGACAAGCGAACTAGCATCGTTGCACTTGGAAACTCTCTTGACATCTCTGACATTTGAAGTAACAGAGATTCAGAGAGTCCAAAATAGAAGACGCTAACGTATTAGCTGTGTCCCACCGTGCAATTTTATATGACCTATGCGGCACAGTTGTGAGACTGGAGGAGATGGTTGCTGAAATGGACCATGACTTTGTCTTCTTGTCTAGAAGGTCTCTCAAATCTGGGCGCAGGTACGTCCTCCAGCTGTATTTGTGAATGTCTATCACCGCACACGCAACTTTATGTTAGTGCTGATTCCTCTTCAGCCGTCACTCTTCTTGCGATGACAGTTTCTGTAATTATTAGCCACAGTCCAAAGGGAGTGTTCCTGATTTACATGGCACGGCGATGCTGTTGTTTCCTCCTGCTTGCTGAATGCAGCGTTGCTGCCAGGAGAATAGCTGGTACTTGAGTCAAGGTAATAAAGACAACTGGAAGGGTTGTGTTTCCCCGCCTCCGCTCTTTGATTGCAGCATTTTGTCCCATTAAGAAGAGCCTGTTCTGATAAGAGGAGGAGACAGCATGGTTGGCTCTCTGTAACTTTATTTTTTTGGACTCTCTGTTTCTTTCACTCATGCTCTGTCTGCCTCCTTATCGCCATCTGTCTCCATCTCTGTCTTCATTTCTATGTATATTTCTCTCTCTTCTGAGTCACTGGCTAAAGACGCACACAGGATTATCATGTAGACCTGCCACAAGCAGCCCGTGTGTCTGTCTTTCGGTGTCTTTGTTTTCTCTCCTTATTATAATGGAAAAGCACATTGTAACCACGGCTTTGTCAGACCACAGTTAATTGCAAATAATTATCGTGATGGCATTTAATTTTAGTAATTGTCTTCTTCTGGACGGCTGGACGCTAATCCCTTCCTCCTCTGTTCTGGATACAAAGTGTGTTTGTGATTGTGTGTGTGTGTGTTCTGACAGTGCCAGCTCATATTTTTATAGCCTTGTTTCTCATTTGAATGAATAAAAAAAAAAAAAGAGTTTGCATGACCCAAAGCTGCAATTTGAATCCCTCCTGTGACTCTTCAAAGTAAGAGCAGTTAAAGTTTTCCTTCATACAGAGTTGTGTGGCTCTACTACCCCATAATACCATAAAGCGCTTTCCCATGATGAGATGATTAGATTGAAATGATTAGATAATTGGATAGAAAATTTACTATTACAAGATTTCTTGTAGACTGCTGGCGCTAATTAACCGCGAATGTTGACTTCCCAGATAATTTCTAAAGATTAGTGTCTCTAAAAAGGAAGCGACAACAACTATGACATGGGCTTTCCCTTTTAAATGTGGGTGGGATTGTCAAATCAGAGCTAACAATGGTCCCATCCAGACTGTGCCTGGATTCAGTCCCAGTGATACATGAGATGGTACAGTAGATGGGAAGGTTTTTTTCCCCCCTTTGAACACACAAGATCTGCCTTTCATTAGCACAATATTAGAGTAATAATGCTCGCTAATCTAACACCTTTCCATACCTAATGGCTCCTTTCAGCTACTTTTCTTCCCATTCTAGCTTGAATCCTATGTGTAAAATAAAATCAGAATAATGAAAGTCTTGGTTTAGTCTTGTCCATCAGTGATCCTCCTTCAGATTACGCACAAAATGAGATTTCCCCCACGTGGCTCAGTCAGATGCAGGTCAGCTGTTCAAACCGCAATATATTTCAGACTTCACAGGCCGCGAGATGTTAGATCACCTTTCCCTTACCCCTGCGTCTGTACCTGGTTGTCTTTCTCTGTAACAAACTGTAACCTGCGTCCCGTTTCATTTCCCTGCGAGCTGATTGGATTTGTGATGGTCGCGCCTTTTTCATCGCGGCTCGTGTCTGACAGAGCAGCAATCTCTTTAACACCAAACCGATAGATATGATAATGTACACTGGCTTTATTGTCAAGTGGCAGGAGGGCAGCACAAGACACATATGTGTTCACCACCATCTTTGCACAGTCCCTCTCTGTTCCTTCAGTGCCCTCGTTGTCTAGCGGGGACCCCAGCGCTCGCTGAGCGCCTCAGGGCACCGACTCTGTCTTTTAATCTTTAAATACTTTAATATCATATTTCTATTGTAGTTCTTCTGCTGGGTATTGTGTGCAGGAGGCCTTGTTTTCTTGATGCCCTCGAATAAAAAAAAAAAAAAAGAACGTAAGGGAAAGTGTGGATCAACAGTGTTCTGTAATAACTGTATTTAGGAGATAATAACACTAAACCATGAAAATCAAACATCTTGTTCAATGAAAAATGACAACATGTGACAGGGTGCTAGTGAGCGACAGTTACGGGCGATCAGCTAATATTTTCTGCTCCATTTCGCAGTCTGTCATATCAAGTGTCACAGCTGCTCCTAACATCAGCACAAAGAATGCGTGTAACAGTTTATTTGCACCTTTAAATGACAGCAAGAATTTCCTCTCATGACTTCAGCGGTTTCTTTTCTTCTTCTTCTTTTTTTTTTTTATACGCTGTCCATGAAATCAATATCTCGAAGAAGGAGAAGTCCTTAATGTGGACCGACTTAGCAGGTACTTAATTCCAGTGCAGTAATTAAGGGTCCATTTGGAGTGGGACCTGGTGGCCCCTGCTGCCCTGAAGGAGTGGGATTGGTCTAATTAACTAATATGAGTACGCCTGATTGGGTAGTAAGTAACATAATCACAGCTGATTGGTCAATAACGTGCAGGTCGCCAGGGCAGGCTGAGAGGAACATTTGGCAACCTGCACTCCCCGGATAAAAGCTCTCTGGAGCTGAGCTGCAGGCTTCAGGCTGGACTGTAGGACGGTGTGGTGGCCAAAGTGGCAGCTGCAGTATGGAGGGTTCCTGTTTTTCATATGGCTCTTTAATAAGGATTGATATTGACCTTCAGTACTTTTTTAGTGCTTGCTGACTGTCTGTTGTGTTAAAGATGGAAAATTGTCAAGTAAAGCTCTTGATCTTGTCATTCGACAGCAATCTGTTTAAGTAATTCTTTATGCAAATATGCAAATCAGCTGTTCCAGCATCTCAAATGTGAACATATTTTAGTTTTCCTCTTTTATGATAGGAAACTAAATATAGTTCTTTTTTAAATTTAAATATGTAAAACTCGAAATTGTGACTGACATTTTTTAACAGTCAAGTAAATGAAATTTATTTAGTGAGTTGTAGCTAGCTATTTGATATTGAACATGTTTTTAATCACTGACGGTATAAAGAATGGACGGCGTATCTGTGACGTCACCCACAGGTTTCTGAAGAGTCGTTTTGAAGCTCAGAGTGTGGTGACTCATGGCGCTGCCATCTTGGCAGTCGTGCCTCTTACGATTCCCGGCTAATCTAAAAATCAGCAAAGACGTGGATCAATGCGGACCTGAGGTGGGCTGAATGACGCCTGGGTGCTCAAACAAGCCATCTGTAATGGCACCCACCTGTCAATCAAAGCGGCCACTCTGTTAATTGTGCATAACGTTAAGCCTTAATATAATTTGAACAGGTGAGTTGGAAAAAAAAACAGACTAAGTACAGCTGTCATGAATGGTGAAATTAGCTATAGAGACCAAAACTACCAGGCTGTAAACATGTTTATTTCTGCTGTGAAGTTGGACATTGTAACATGGGGACTTTACCGCCATGGAGGGTGCTGCAATCATATTTTATTTGCAGATTCCCGCACATTGCTCTTACATTTAAGACATTTGTTGAATTGGTACATCAAACTTTGCTTTGCTCTCAACAGACCCACTTCTAGAGTGTTTTATTCCTGCAAAGTTCTTGTATGATTGCTGATGTTTTAAGGCACCATTTACATTTACTGTCACATTAGTCTCCCAGTGTGCAATGATTCACTTTAGTTTTTGTTGCTATGTTTTTTTACCTTTATCAAAATCAGAAAAGATACTCTCACAGATGCTGAACACAAAGTAATCTTTTAAACACACTGCTGTTTCAGACAGGTTAGGCTTGCTTTGCTCAGAAAAATGTGTTTACATCTCTCAAAAAAGGTATAATTATAGTATTGTACTGTATCTTATTCATACCAGTATTTAAACATTTCAAACTTTGAAATTGTCTGAATAGATCTGTTGTACCTCCATCAATCCATTTTAACCACCTTAACTCAGAACACTGTACACAAACTCATCTCCATTAGGGAACAGCAACTGTATCCGCATCAGAAACACACAAACCAGGATCATAATATGTCCGTGGATCACACAGTTAAAGTGTCTAACTGCTGTCGCTCTCTTGTCCTGTGTGCACAGTGTATTCTGGGATCTGTACTGCGCTGCCCCGGACCGGAGGGAGACATGTGAACATTCCAGCGAGGCCAAGGCTTTCCATGACTATGTGAGTGAACTAAACCAACCCTCCAGTTGTGTACGAGAGGCACAAATACACACACACACACATTCACACATGCACTCACATGTGCTTGTGAGGACATATAAGCACATGCAGAGTGTGTATCAGAGAGAGAAGGGGACTATTCTCTCTGTGATAATGCTGCTGGTTCATGTTTTGACATGTCTGGTCTGCGTGCTGCAGCCTCTGTTGAAGCTAGGACAGAGCCAGACGTCTGAAATAGCATGCTTTTAAAAATGCAGCACCTATGAACACCACTTGTATATTTTATGGGAAAGCCCTTAGACTTCTTATCTTTTAATTTTTAAAGCGTAATGTTGAGTCTTCATGCCAGATTTCACAGCCTTGATTGGATATCAGTTTTCTAACATCTGCCTCCGCAGCGTAACGGTGTAGCTCATCTGCTGGCCGCACTTCCTCAAACGGCGACCCCTGACCCCTTCAGGTCTCAGCAAAACTGTCGTCCTGGGGTGAAAGGTCACGGCACTGCCTGGCTATTTATTGGTCCACTCAAGGCTTCAGTAAAGGTCAAAGCACATAAAGCAGCTGGTCGAGCACACAAGCACA
This sequence comes from Argyrosomus regius, assembly GCA_946959425.1. Taxonomy (NCBI): domain Eukaryota; kingdom Metazoa; phylum Chordata; class Actinopteri; family Sciaenidae; genus Argyrosomus; species Argyrosomus regius. Next base: position 11,534,614 of record OX336888.1, on the reverse strand, counting down.
TTAACGCACACATTGGCAAACAATACATATACACATAGGACACATTTAGAGCTGGACGGGCTTTGGTCGTTGTGGCTGCAGGGGATGGACGGGGTGATGAGAGGTCAGGGTCCATGCCCCTCTTGACCCTCTCATCTTCTGAAGAGTCGGAGCAGTCGATCAGTAACCTATCGAACACACGCACACACATACGAGAAGAGTTGGTTGATGTACGAGCGGATCGACTGCCAATGGATGTTCTTGTTATTCCAGCTCTCGTTACCACAAATGACCATTCTGAGGTCACTCGCGGACTCTCACTTTATGTTAGCTTGTGTTTTAAAATGGATTTACATACTTTATCTTTCTTTTTGGCTTGTCCACACTATATTAAATGTTTGCACTGTGTTGCCTGAGGCGTATTTGACTGAGGATTAGGATGTTGACCGAACAGACTGCTCCGACTACTAGATTATCATCCCACCTGGGCAGAAGTGAAACCTGAAATGGATTAGAGGCGCTATTCTTACCATACGCTTTTCATTCAGTCTGTTTTAGCCCATAGCCAGTCACCCATTCAGTTGAACTCTCTTATGAGGTTTGACAGCAAAAGTGTGAGCACTTGTCAGCCGAACAGATTACATTTGTTGTGCATGTACTATGCGTGTGTGTATGTGTGTGTTGGCACGAGTCGATGTGTGTGTCTCCGTGCCCCGTCTGTCTGTGTGTGCGTGTGTGCATGTGTTGGACCACCATAAGATTAATTACATGGTTAATTAAACCTAGTAGTTAATTAAATCTGACAACTGTGTCTAATTAATCTAAATGCAATATAATTTCCTACACCTTTCTCCAGAGGTAGGCCAGCTGGATACCTGCATGTCAGCTCTTTAACGGCTCCGGTTTGACAGGCTTGGTCAATATATGGCTCGACTGCAAGCTTCAAATTCAGCTGCTGTAAAAGACGCGTTTTAAAGGTCCATGTGTCTCAGTCTGTGGCTACATAAATCAGTCAGCTGAGAGTCAGGATCACTAATTCTGCTGTGTGTTTGACCAGAGAGGGAATAAACCAAAATGCAGACATACACGTGGACACCGTGAGGTCTCGTGAGCTCGTTTTTTAACAAGACGAACACAGGACTTTGTTGTGGTTCAAGGATTCAGACGCTGCTGTTTGACCTTCAGCCTGGCTCAAGTTCAGGAGGTCAGGAGTGCGTGAGCTGTCTGACTGAGAGGGCTGATTTGTTGGTGATGCATTCAGGAAGAAAACATTTAATGATTTAATTAGCTGTTAGCCTTTAATCCCTCAGTTTTCCTGTTTTTAATTACCAATAATGTGGAAAAATCATCTCATTCCATCTTCTTTCAACTCCTCGTCGAAGCTTTATGATGTTTTCACAGAGTGAATTATTCAAATGCAAGACTCCATAATTGTTTTGTTTCAATATTTCAACAAATTGCGATATAGTGCATCAGTTTTTTTTACATATTTCTCCAAATTTCAGACTCAAACATTTGCTGGCATCTTCACTAGAGTTTAAAATAAAGTTATGCGCCTCTGAACAGTGTTTGTCTGCACAGCATGAGTTGGTAATGACTGACCCAGGGGGCCGCTGCTTTTTAGTGATGCTACTTTATAATCAATTTTTTTTTTTGGGCGTCTATTTTTGATCGTAAATGCTGGAACTTTAACCCAAAGTGACAGTCGACAGTAAAGCATGACAACAAAGTGTGTGTGCATGTGCAGAGGGTGTGGACAGCAGGAAAATGCTAGGTGTGTGTGAGCACATGTGCTTTTTGCGACTGTTACCGCCCGTGCACGCGTGTGTGTGTGTCTTTGTGCGTTTGTGTGACAGACACAGAGAGAGAGAGAGTGTCAGGGTCGAAGCGTGTGAATCCCCAGGGTGATGAGGGGTCTGTCTGTCTCTGATTAACTCTGGCTCCTTGGTCCCCGCAGACCGACGGCCTGATCAAGTCTCTATCACGGCCCCTTGCTGATAACGGCTCCCTCATTCCCCCAAGTCCCCCCGGATCACAGAGTGAAAAACAACACGGCTCCCAGGAGTCACACACAGTCCGCTTTATGTGTATGTGTCGCGAATAGTGAAAGAGGAATGTGTGCGAGATAAATTGGTTTGTTTTTATTTATGTTTATTTATTTTTTTTTTAAAACATAATTTATCGTCCTTTGTGGTAGCTTTGCTGTCAGTTTGTTGTGGATAGCAGTGAGAAAAAATATCAGCGCTGGGATATAAAATTGATCTTTAGAAATACAGTTTTGCTTATTTGTTTCCAGGAACTAATGTGGTTGCTAGGCAACATTGAGCCAGAGTAGAGTCTTAGTTACAGATTTGGTTTGGCTCAGCACAGTTTGGCTCAATTTGGCCTTGGTTTAAAAGCAACCTCTTACTCAGCCCCGTCCTACTGGCCCCCATTGTGAGCGATGATGTAGACTTTGTGGATTCTCCAGTTTGGGAAAGATAATGGAATATAATGTGCTAATCCTCAGATCTGGGGACTGGTTGACAGCTAATCCAGGGGAATGTGGTGGGATTGGAGCCCTGGCCACACTCCCAGAACTGGAGGCCCTATGACTAGCTGGATCGCAGGTTGGCTTCACCCCTGGATGGTGAATCTGCAATCATTACACTCGCGTGTAAACACTTGCTTGTGTGCAGGCCGCGCGAACCACAATCATATGCAAATGAATGCTTAAAGTAAGCGAGATGATACTGTATCATAGCGAGCTGGAACAGAAGTGAAGTCTTGTACCTCTGTAAAGTAATTTAAGTGGTCTCTCTTGTCGTCTTAATTCTTGGAGTTGTGTTGCTGTCCTTCCTCTTCACGTTGCCTTTTAATCATGTTTATTTCCTAAAAAGAGATCCGCACATCTTATATCCTCTTTTCTGTTGGAATTTGGACGTTCCTCAAACGAGCACTTTGTTGAGGAAACGTGTTTGATTATAAGAACATGGCACGTCTTTAGTAACTCAATATGAATGATTAAAGGACGGCAGCTTTGTGATGAAGAAAGCATACATATTGACGAGTGAGCAGGCACGCTTGTTCACACACACACACACACACACACACACACACACATTCTTGCTCACATTAAAGCAGGCAGAAGAATGAGTCTCTGTTTTCTCTGAAACACACACACACACACACACATGCACACGCTTGCAATCACAGACAAACAGTCTTTCAGGAAGTGATACACTCGGCCTTGTTGTCGCAGACATTTTGCTTCGCCCCAGCCAGAGGTCGCAACCCCGAACATCTGCGATTCATGCCTATCCGGGGTTCGTTGCCTGCGGAGTGTCACAGATTTAGTGCCACAAGTGCGTCATTCACATCGCAGTGCTTCACCGACTCTGCTCGGCTCTCTGCGTTTTGATGGGAACTGTCACGATGATGGTTAGGTTAGGAAAAACTACTATAAATATATTTGCAAATCTGATCTGAAATGATCAAAAAATGAATGTCAAAGTCATATATCGAGCACAAATGGCAAACAAGCTTTTCTCTGTTTCATATCATTTTAAAGTGAATACATCTGGACTTCTTCTTTTTGGACAAAACTAACAATTTAAACACAAGTTGGGCATTTCTTACTGTTTTCAGACATTTATAGACTAAAGGATCATTTTTAGGGCTGCAACTAACTATTCCTTTAATAGATAAATCTTCTGATTAATCACTTTGAGGTATCATGTACATACTGTATGTCATTTTTAGTCTGTCAGTCCAAAGCCCAAAGATATTTACTATATGATCATATAAGACAGCAACAGGAGTGAATCATCACATTTGAGAAAGCTGGAACTAAATATTTACTTTTAAAAAACTCAAATGATTAATCAGTTATCAAAATTGTTGTTGATTAATCAAGTGATTGTTTCGGCTTTAAATGAACTAATCTAAATAAAAAACATAATGAAAAGAAGAGTTTGTCTCAGCCCTAATCTGATCTGTTCCCAGCATGCAGCGTGCAGACAGTATATAGACGGAGGTGCACTGTTGGCTGTTGCCCGGGGATTCTTTGAGAGGGTTAAACATTTGTTAGGCTGGACCACAGTAACAGGTGGCACAAGGGGAGGAGCTGCACTCTGTAAACAACCGTTGATGGCCAAGCCTTTGTCTGGACTCTGTGTGTGATTTCGAGTCTGTTTTCTGTCTCCACAACTCCCCGTGTTGCCGTACCAGGTGCTCGCTCGCCTAATTTTAACGCCACACGTCTGCTGAATCCCTTCCTTCCCTTTCATAGCTGTCTTTGTCTCTGTCCTTTCCACCAAAGACAGAATTTACTCATCCTGCACCGTTTTTTCCTGCTTCAATTCCTCTCAGGTCTTTTTCACCACCAACACCCCCCCAACACACACACACACACACACACACACACACACACACACACACACACACACACACACTCCCTCCTCACCATCCTCCACCCCCCCCTGCTCTTTCTTTCCTTTCCTCTCTGTTCTACGCTCTCTTTCTTATTCCTCCCCCTCTCTCCTTTTTTGCCTCCCTCCCTCCTCCCGCCGCCCTCCCCCTCTCTCAGAGGAGATTGATTGGGTAATCTGGCTGGGTGCCAGTAGTGCCCGCTTTTTTGCTCGGGGGAAGGAGAGAAGCGGGGGCGACATGACGACATGCAGGAATAATAATAACATCCATAATATAGGCAGAGTAGGTATGGATGGAGGGATGGAGGAGAGAGAGAGAGAGCGGAGGAATGGAGTCAGCGTTGGCACAGCGATGTCTTCTTTATACAGATTCTCCTGGCCGTTTAAATATAGCCTACACACAAACGGCATGCCACAACATTGTGTCTCCATTTCTGTCCGTCTCTATCTGTCTTTCTATCTTTCTGTCCCCTCCCTCACCTCCTCCGTTTTTGCGCCTGTGTCGTCTTTTAATATCAAACAGTGCGTGGAGTGCAGGCTGCAGGCAGACGGGCGTTGAGCGAGAGGACGCTGTCTTTGTGTGCCGTTGTTTACCTTTGTTACCGTCTAAATGAAAAAGGCCAGTTGGCTCCTCTGTCTGTGTATACCTTTCTCTATCTGAGGGAAGCAACAAAGCCTGAAAGTGCTGCCCTCAAGCTGTGTGTGTGTTCGGCTGGAGGTCTGGAAGTGACAGAAGCAGAAGATCAAATATTGTTTATGATTCCCTTCCTCGCAGGTTCATTCTGGGCAAGCTTAAAAAAATGTGCCGCGGTTTAGCATTTGATCTCGAGTCTGCGAGCGAGAGCTCCCGGATCTGTGTTTGACAAGAGACAGACATGAAGACAGACATATGGAGACAGCAAACCAGGGACAGGGACACAACGACAAGCGACAGAGGGGAGAAGAGGAAGAGACGGAAAGAGGGGAGTTTGGGGAAGGAGGGAGGAAGATGTATCAGTGTGCAGGAAGAAAGAAGTGTCTGAAGACACTGGGGACTCTATTTGAAGTCTGCATTTTTCACAGTTTATCTGAGTTTTGGTGCTAGCTATGCTTCTTGCTAGCCATGAAACCGCCTGAGCAAAGTTATTGTAGAAGCCAAACACTGCAGCGTTCAGCCTTCCCCTCCTTCCATTGCAGCTTTCCTACCCGTTCCCATTTAATTTCTCTAACCCCGTTACCCATGAATGCCCTCTTAGTTGCAGCATCATCATCCATAAAATTTAAACAAATGCTTTAAATGAATACTACATTCTGGGAAATAGTGTAAACTCCTCAGGGCATTTGTTTATCTCTTCCAGGGAAACTAGGGTGAATGCTGCCAATTCTGTTTTAGTCCGTGTAGTCATTTTCAGGAAATAAATTATGGTTCAATAATTAAAAAAAGCAACATTCATCACTTGTTTGCCTCGACTGTAACCGGTTTACTGTGGAGGATTGAAGTGAGCAATTTGTCAAGGGGTTGGAAGTTCGAGGGCGACCTTCCATGCCGGAGGTGTTTGTGTCTGTGGTGTTTTCTCCTGCCAAGCCGGCATCTCCTGACAGCGTTCAGACATTTACACACACACACAAATGCCCGACCATCTTTGAAGTTCCCCAACAGTGATGACTCCCAAACCACATCCACTTACAGTATCCATTAATCCATTGTGTAAAAAGACCCTGTCCTGCACAAAATGGCATAAATTACTGCAATTATGATGCTTCTGCTGTGTTTGCTTCTGCTTAGTTTGAACTTTTCATTTGGCAACCTGCGCTGACTTTGTGTTTTTATAACTTTGTGCCCTAAGTCTGCGAGGTGAGGGCAGAACAACGTGGCACAATGTTCCAACACTGTACTTTTTTTGTGAGCATTTAACGGTTTTAGTAAATTTCAAGGAAGGTTTTCCCTCAAAGTGACACGACGCTGCTCGTCTCCAGTCGACTTTCCCAGCTGTGGAGCTGCCTGTTCTCTCTTCCCAGAGCAAAAAGCTTGGAGCGGCGCTCCATTACTGCCGTTCCTCATTAGGTCTAAAACACTGACGATGGTTACAGGGATTGTCAGACGGGTCCTAGGGAGTGAAACCTATCTTTAAACATACACTCCTGTTGGTTAACCCCGGGAGCTGAGAAGCCGTTTTCCTTCTTTTACGCCAAGTCCCTAAATTAAATCAGCTCACACTGGAGCTGCTGCGTTGGACATAACTTTAAAAAAAAAGTTAGGTTTTTAAGTCAAACCTAATTGCTTGCTGATATACAGGTCCAGGAGCGCACGTTAACTGTCCACTGAGGACGTTAGTGTTTGGCAAACAGTGCAGGAGGCGGACATGAAGAACTGAGCCTGTTCTGTGGAAGCGTGTGAGGACACGTTAACGGCTGTAAGATGATGGATTAAACAGGAAAAACACTTTGTTTCATTCTTTTACATTACATGCAATGTGTGCTCAGCAATCCACAAACATAAAATATCACCTGTTATATGAAAAAAGGGCCGTTAAATTATAATAGTCTTTGACCAAGTGATAGGTGCTTTTCTGCATAATATGTGTCTCGAGACGCATTAAACCAAATATGAAGTTCTGTGAAGTTGTGCCAGATTGTAGCGTCTGTTTACGAGAATATTTGCTGTACAGTTGGTCTAACCTTTTATTCAGCCCTGAGTAGTGTCTGCAGGTATTCCTTTCAGGCTGCATACATCCCCAGCTGCCTTCACAGATAAGGTAGGGCAGCCTGTAGGTCGTAGCAGGAGAGTCTGGGAACATTATTCAGAGAAACTTTACTAAGAATATCAACCTGAAACTGTAAAAGTCAGAGGGACAAAAATAGGGTTTTGAAAAGTAAGGGGGACCCCAGTGGAAACTGTAGACAGGACGGTTTGTGGTTGACTTCAGAGCTTCCTCGCGCAGTGTTTTGTAGTGATACTTCCAGTGGTTGTATACATTTTAAGGTGTTGCCACCGCCACAAAACACTGATGGTGTTGTTTGGCACTTTCGACTGTGTTTGTTCCACGCGACTGAAAATAACCCCTTTATTTTGACACAAACGCAAATTTTCATTTGTTTCCTCATTACCGTCACTAACAGAGGTTGATTACTTGTTTTCTCAGTCACCAAACATTCCTGTCATAGATGTCATAACATGAGCCAAACATTTAGTCCGTTTGCAGTTTATTTGATTACTCCACATGCTTGTATTTACGTGTTACAATACCACACTCCACAGCAGGATCAGCAGCCTTTTTTTTTTTAAGTTAGAATGCAAATGCAGCAGCTGTAAATTGCTGTGAGAAATTAATAAATATGTTTAATTAATAAGTAACTTCAGCTTCTCTTCTTCCCTCAAGTCAGAGCTGTTTCACACTCAGGAGTTTGAGTTTCATCCTGTTATACACTCTTTTTCTTTTTTTCTAAAAGTCAGTCACTCCTTTTTCTTTTCTTCCTCGCGTCTTTATCCACTCTTAAAATCTTTCTCCTCCTTCTCACACACACTTTGTCCTGCCCTTTCTCCTTTGCCTCTGCCTCTCTTTGTGGCTTGTAGCTGGCAAACGTTGCAGCCTGGCACAGTGTGTCCCTGGCACAGCGTGTGTGTGTCTCTGTATGTGTGTCTGCTGTCTGCTGCACAGCTCTGCCAGTCCACCAGTCTCAAGTACCAGCTGGGCACCCGAAACTCACAACCAAAATAAACTGGCCGCGCTATCAATGAGCCCATGGGCTGAAACGCGTGTGCAGAAGTGTGTTTGTGCACGGATGCGTGCGTGCATATACTTGTGTGTGTGCGTGTGTGTGAGTTGCTGATCGGACACCCTGCTTATTAAAAGTCTCATTGAACCGAATGGTGAAACAAACACAGTCCTTCCTCAGATGAATGCCTGAGATGTTCGCCTGTCTCAACTTTGCATTACACTGAGGCCCTCCCTGCAAGGATTAAAGACTAAAACAATTACAAAGCCTTATTTGCAATTCAAATTCTCCTAAATGCAGACTTAATCCCCATTTTCCAAAGGCAGCAATACTGAGAGGCAGAATAAATGTGTGAGAGAGATCCAGTTCAAGCCTCTGTCGGGGTTTCTGTTGCTAAAATAACACTTATAAGTTATCGGGGGGCGGGGTGGCGGCGGTGGTGGAGGGGTAATGAATGTGTTTGAGCTGGTTGAGTTATATTTGGAGAAACAGTTTGTTTCTGTTAAAAGCTTGTCTTTGTAATGACAGGATAAATGCACAGAATCAGCAGGGGAGTCGCTGATTTTTACACCGCTCGTGCAAAAAAGAGAGAGAGAGAGAGCGACGTGCTCACGTCCTCTGGAATATTTGCATTTTATTTTAATTTGTGTGTATTTACATATTCACACACGTGTGCGTTAAGGTGTGCTAGTGTCCTGATGGCGGGGGCCACAGCGAGCTTGCTTTACTGCTGCCCAGGGTATATTTACAGACAGTGACTTTAATGCAGTGTAATGATTATTTTTATTCCAGGTACTTCGGCAGCCCGTTCGCTCTGAGTGGAATGACTCCCCATTGGCCCACTGATTACCTCTGTGGCTGCTGCCACACCTGGCTCCTTCAGCTCTCCTCTCTCTCCACCATTACACCTTCAGAAACCACCACCACCCTCCCCTTTTATTACTATACCTTCAACTGTTCAGCTCTATCAGCCTCTACATTCAACAGTGGGCTACACCTTCATTTTCTTTGGTCTCTTTCTCTGCTGCAACACCTTTATCATCTCCTCATCTCCTCCTTGCCTTCCTCTCCTCAACCATTACACCTTTACTCTTCTACCTTTCTTAAATTAGCATCATGATTTCAACCCGCTGACTGTATCTACCGCCGCACCTTCGTAGCTTTTCTTTTGCTCCCCCTGCTTTAACACCTTAAAGCATGAAAACATGCTCTTGCTTTTGCAAGTCTGGGAAGTTGTCTGCAGAGGTGTGCAGATGTTGTCCAATATACTTCTACGTATTGTACTGTATTGGAGGGAAGTGGCACGTATTTCAAATCAAAAAGAGTGACTATCTGAAGATGAAATACTGCGATATTTATGATCACTTTAAAGGTAATAAAGGAGCAGAAGAACATGTAAATTAATTGTGATGTTTCAAGGACAGATGTTCACATTTCTTTCCCTTCTCATCTGAATGTTTCAAGCCAGATTCATGTTTATTTCCCGACCTTCCAGCAGAGTGTCTTCATCTCCTGCTTTCCATTTTATCGAACCTTTCTCGCGGCTCTCACCTTGAGTTTGGTCGTACACCACCGTTCTTTAACAGAACGAGAAAAGCAGTTTACTCAAACTTCTTTATCAGTTAACATGACATTATCTTTGGACCACTTCTAATTGTCGCTAGACTCTGATTGTTAGACTTAATTACAGAAAGAACAGAGACAACCCTGAAATTATTTGCAAGGAGTAGTGAGTTAATGTTTCTTGGAACTGTTTTATATTTTAAAAATTAGTTTTTTTGGCAACTCTTTAAAGACTTTAAAAGAAAGTCTAAAACATGCGACCCAAGCTGAAGACTTCAGCTTCTGCTCGTTTACACACTGACGCAACTGATGTTACACTTTTAAACACATCTTTGTCAGCTTTTCACAGACATACTGAAGAATGCTGAGTGTTTATGACTTTTAATTGATTGTTAGCTCAACAATTATCATGTAAAAAGTTTGTCTCCCCATTAGCTAGTTCTCTACACACCTACACAGCCAACAACAACACTTATATCCATAGCTTTGAGTGTTCATATTAGCCTGTTTTAAACCTGTGTTGCCTCAGACTATGGGTAGTTGAACAATGTTACACAGATTTAGAACAGAATGGGGGTGGCTCTCATTGTGTATTTATACTGTGCCTCTGATGAGATATTGAAGGTTTTTGTGATGTCCATGCTTCTTTAGAGCCTCTAGATTTTGTGTCTTCCGCATAGTAAAGACAATAGAGCTAAAAACAGAAGTGCTAATATATCTGTGTACGTGTGTGTGCACGTACGCGACTGTTTGATGAGGTATTAGCCAGCTTTAAGGTCAGCACAGGGTCAAAGGTTGACGTTTAGGGTTTATTCTTCTGGAAGCAAATCCAAAAAATCTACATCATCAAGTTCAAAGTGTGAACTTTCAACCTCGACACTGCTGTCTGGATGTAAGCCTTCAGATCGGTTATTTATATCTCTCGTGATTAAGTTCAGTGGATATATAGGGCAGCACATCTGTTTCGTTATTGACTGAATGTTTGGACTTATTTAAGCTCCAGTGTGTGTTCATGTATGTATGTGTGTATCCGTAAATACCAAGAAAAAACCCAAGGACTAAAAGTTAGACTGTGTGTGTGTGTTTGCATGCTCACATACTTTACATGTGTTATTCCTCTTTTGTGTCTCGTCCTCGCTGTCTGATCTGTTTACCACATCAGATCTTTTCTGTAAAAAGTGACATTTTGGAATAAAGAGATCCACAACACTGCACTCTGTTGCACCCTGAAAAGGTCAGCTTTCACTGAAGGAGTGTGCGCGACCAGCCGACGCTCTGCCAGAGACAAGAGAGGGAGTGAGAGAGAGAGAGAGAGAGAGAGAGAGAGAGAGAGAGAGAGAGAGAGAGAGAGAGAGAGGGAGGTTTCTTCTGAACAGTTTGGTTGGTTGTACTGTAGATTCCTGCTTTTGTGTTGACTCGGTTTGGACAATCGCTTGTGTTTCTTGTGATGTGCTGAACTGAGCTGCTCTCTTCTGTGCTGAACTGTTCTGCTGGATGCTGTAATCTCCTCAGTGCATGGCCAGATTACTGTCTGCTCCATATTGTCTGGTGGCAGGCTGCAGGATGGAGAGATGGCAGGAGGAGGGGAGAGAGGGAAGGATGGAGGAGGCTGTGATTTGCTGCTACATAAGGAAGATTACCTTTTTTTTTTTATTAATGTATCCATCTGGACATTTGCTATATTTGGTTGTTTGTCCAGTCTATTTATTTGTGTATAAACCTCATGACATTTCAAGGCTGAGATCAGACATATGTGTTATTTCTCAAGAGTTGTCAACCAAAAGGCTAAATCACAATGAATACATAATCACGATTATATTATATTAAAGTATAAAATTCCCTGTGAGACTAATCCTGCAAATTCATTGTGCTATTTATCCAGAACATGAAATTATTATTTTTCTTTTTTTCTTTTTTTTTAATTGAATGATTTTCAGTAAAGAAAAATAAAGAAATTTGAGTATTCATTGTGGCCCCACCACCACCCCCACCCTTACACGCGTCTTCCTCTCCATCTCTTTCTGTCTCCTGTGCACTCCGTGCAGAAATGATTTCCATTCCTGCTGAATTAATGAGGTTCTGCTGAACTGAGAAAAGGCAAGGGGAGTGTGTACACACACACACACACACAGACGCAGGCAGGGAGACACACATACACAGTCACACACACACATTCTCACAGTCACATATCTACCACAGCCATATTTAAGTCCACACTCACACATGCACACAGTGATTCACTGAAGCTTGGACACTTTTTTGCCGTTTCGAACAGAACAAACAGGATTTTGTCTTAAAGTAAATTTGACGACACGGAGCCCCCCAAAAAAATCTACATGCAACTGGTTTTTAAGTGCACGCACACACATGCACATATATGAAGATAACACACACACACAACAAACATGCAGCCTCATGTGTCGGGCCCCATAGCTGGGCCCAGTCACCATGGTAACACACCACTGTGTGTATTAAACACTACAGTGGTTTGGGACTGTTGGAGGTTGTTAAACACCCCACCACCCCAACTCCTACCCCATCCTTTCACACACACACACACACACACACATAAATGTCATACAACAAGTGATGTCCTGATACTCATTTTCATTAACTAATAATCTCACACGACGCACGGACAGAAAGCTGACGGATGGCTCAAGTCTGGTTCACGCATTGTAAACGCAAACAGTAGAGACACACGTGAAGGAGTGCACAGTCAAAAGGATGTAATTGCGGTGCAAGCGGCTGTTGTTATGTGCCAGCTTGCGCGCCACTTGAAAGCTCCATCAAGGATTGGCTTGAACAAAAGAGGAGCAGAAAGTACCGGCTGACTCTGCCGAGGAGGTTCTTCCTCGTTGAGCTGATTTTTACCCCCCTCCCCCCGCAAAGCACGACGACTGATGTGTGGAGTTTTCAGGTGTGCGAGAAGCATGAACACAGAGGTACACGGACCACATCTGGTCACATGTGCACCTCGAAACAAGAGTGTTTAGGTAACACAGACTGTACGCAGAGTGAGCTTTCTTTCTTTCTTTCTGGCTTATTTTCTTTGTTTTCTTTCTTCTCTGTCTTCCTTGCTTGCTTTCTTCATTAAATGCACATGATCATGCACATTCATCCGCGCACACAGAAAAATGCAACCTCTCTCCTTCTCCCCGCTCTCTGCTGTCTCAGTGTTTTTCTTTCCCATTTATCATCACTGAAGCAAAGGAACCGATTCCAATTTCATGTGTTTTCATTCCATTCCTCTATTTGCTTATTTCTTCATCCCCCTGTCTCTATTTTGATCTCAGGCAACCAGTCAGCAGTCAATAATCTGTTAAATAGCATTGATCGCCACCATTTAGTTTCCTGGCCAGCTACTTAGGTTGTAAAGCTGATCAATGGCTTTGAATGGGAACCACCTAGATAGCGGATTGACTGCTGGGACGCGCTCTGCAATCATATCATTTGTCTTCATTTGCTGTTCAATTATTTGTTGTAATGGCTGCTGTCAAAAACAGCCCCATGCTGGCCCACAATGGCACACCGAGCCTAAAACTGCAGAGTGCACGCTGAGCCGGCGTGCCCGACTCACTCTGCTCACCTTGACTCTGTGCCCGCCTGCCTGCCCCCCTCCTCGTCTGCCGCTCACAGTCACTGCTGCTAGAGGAAAGACATTATATAGTAAACAGCATGAAAGGAACAGTATCACATGTCGGAATGAGTATAGGAGTGTGTTCCTGTGTGTGAGTGAGTGTGACTTGTGAGTGCATGCAGATGGTGCTCATGCCTGGATGTGTCGATGAAGTTTGACCCAGACTGGACTTCCTCTGCCCAAGAGCCCCTTCCTGAAATCATCAATCACTTGTTGGAGAACGTTGTTGCGTCCACGTGTGTGTACATTTATGTGCTGGTGGGAATGCTGGATGAGTTTCGAGTAAAGTTGCACTTTTTAAAACAAATTATTGATCAGAAACACTAATTATTTGCGGAAGAAGCCTGGGAATGTATTGGTGTTTATTCTGAATATTAAGAACGGCTGAAAAAAACACAATTTGTTGGTCAAACGCTTATGTATTTTAACCATTTATTGTTTTCTTTTGTAATTTTGAGGGACACCGGTGCATAATCAGCTGCATATTTGCATTTTCTCCTAAAGTTTCCCTTCACTTTCTACGACCAGAGATTTTTTCTGGGTAAAAATCTTATATTTTGGGGGTAAAAATTGTTCAAAAATGATAAAACTTACTTAAATGCCATGTAAAATTTCAAAAATAATCATCTAATCAGGCAAAACAAACTTAAAATGTGAAGAAAATGCAAACTAATCTTATATTTGACTAGAAAAGGTGCATTTTTACTTGATAAATTACTGAAACAATCAGGTTACAGTGTAATAGCAGTTAGCCTAGATCATTAGTTTTACGCTCTTTTTTCCAGCTCATTCACTTGAGATCCGGCCTCGTTTCAACATTAAAGATGCCCTCCTGCAGATTTGTGTCTATAGGTGGCTGTATTGCAGGCAGGGCCTGGTCAGTCTTTTCTTCTTTCGGGGGTTTTATTGCGGGGACATCCCACTCTGGCTCATCTGGCACTAACCTCCCTCCAACTTTTCCTCTTTTCTACTGTAGCTCCCTCCTTTAAATCTCTGTCTTTCTCTCTGACTCTTTTCTTCTCCTCCTTCTCCCTCCCCTGGTTTTATTGCAGAAGGAGTGTCCCCCTCCCCCTGCTTGTTTGAAGTGGTCTGCTCATATATCACAGCCTTTCCTCGCAGGATATCCTCCCTCTTCCTGCCTCTCCCTCTCTTTCTCTCTTTCTCCCTCATTCCCTCCCTCTCTCATGATCCCCCCCCCCCTCCTCTTTCTGTCAGTCGGGGACTGGAGGAGGGTAATACCTGTTAACTCTATTTCTTTTCCACACTTTAACACTTTTCCCATGCACCCAGCGGACATTCTCCCACACACACACACACACACACACACACACACATTCGGAAGATAATGTAAGATGTCTGTACTTTAGCAGCACAGGCGAGCTCGGCTTCACGTGATCCAGAGTTTGTTTGAATGTTTCATTATCGAAACAGTCAAATTAGAGAACAGAAGTGATGTTGTTACATCGTCTGAACTCAAGCATGACCTGAGTCACTTTATACAGTGTATACAGCTGTATTTGACTCAGTTTGGTTTACAGACTTGAGACTTCATTTGGACTTAAGTAGGTTTCAGATCGATGGTGATGATGACGGTAGATGATGAAAAGTTTTATATTTAATTAGAAGTTTTTTGTTCTGATGCTTTTGACTTATAGTTTGTACGTTCACGCTGAAGCCTAGACTTGTCTTTGACTTGATGTGAACTTTTGCATTTATACATAACCTTTGTATCAGGACTTGGTTGGACTATAACCGAAGGATGAAAATAGTTTATTGTACTTGTTTATCTTATTTGCATTAAGGTCATAATTGTAGTACAACTTGATTAAAAGGGCTGAGATGCTCATCGAGATGCTCAATATTTCAAATTACGTTTGGCACGTGTACAGCTTCGGCTAGCTTGACTGTCAAACAGAGGAAGTTGAGTTGCTGGAGAATGTCTCCTTCGATTTAAAAAGGCTAAAACAACTGATGTTTACATTTACCGGACATGCTGCCTCTTGCGACCGTTTTCACAAAGGTGGAAGTAGACATTGATGTAGAACCACAAAATGGCAAAAGTAGGAAGTTGGGGTTGGTTGTCGGGCACACAAAGTGATTTTGATGCGGTCGGTCGGTCACACCTAGTTTCCTATTGATATTGGTCTCTTTAAGTTAACCATGACGATGACCTTTAGTTTAGTTTTAGTCGCCTAAATGTAGCCATACCTTTACTGTAGTGGTGGAAGATAAAAAAAACAGTCATATAATCATGTAAGGCCGTATGTAGTTGTATGTAGAAACTGACAAATGACTCAGTTAGCGACTAGATGGTGAACATAGCGAAGCATTTAGCAGCTAAAGATCCAGATATTTTTCTCTGGAGTTGGTAGAGACCAAAAGCAGGGCTAAAAGAGAGTGTATATTGGACTTTTGCCACCTGACTGTGGCAGTTTGTGAACCAATTCGCCATATCAGCTTAAGGCAACATGCGTAGAAGTTGGTATTTAAGCAATACCACTGCAGGTTTAAGTCAGGATGTGTACGTGTATCACATTGCATTGCTATCATGGCATGACAAAGTGAAGAACATAACATCTTTTGTTAGCCACACTAGCACAGATCCATTGATCAGACGATTAATGAGTGTTTACATTCAACATTCAAGAGCCAGCTTCATCTGCAACATTCACAACACCATGGCTCATTCATTCACTCATTCTGCCCTTCCTGTTTGATCTCTGCGACACTGCTGATGAGATTTGAACAAAAACTTGAGGCACATTTCAGCATAGATCTGCAGCGTTTTCATTATTACACTAGTTGGCCCGAGGGGAAGGAGAGAGGGAGAACGATTCCGGGTCAGAACGAGATGGCGGGAAGGATTCGGTACTGATTGGCCATGAGGGGGGGACAATGTCATTTCCTATGAATTTCATACAAAACAAATTTCATCATTACACGAATACGAGGGCGTACTTCAACACAGTTTCCTGTTTGGTTCATTATATTTGCCACAGAAGCTCTGCCACCAGGATTACCCCACTGTCCTTCATCACTCCCTCTCGTAACACAGTTTATTTGACTCTTATTCGTCCTTAATATCTTTCCTTTATGAGATTCATTATTCACTTCCTCCTTTTCATACTCCTTTAATTCAGCCCTGTACTGCCTCTCTCTCTCTTTCTCTGGCTTTTTTTTCTACTCCTTGTTTTTCTCTCTCCATGCCCTTGTTGTCATTTAGCTACTTCCCCCAGCTCTGCCCTCCCCCTCCATCCTCTTCTCTTTTCTCTCTCTCCCCACCCTCGGCCTCTCTTCCTTTGCTATCTTATATTTTGTCTTCCCATCTCTCTCTCTCTTTCTCTCTGTCTGTCTCTCCATCCTTCTGCCCTTTTACTCCTCCAACCATCCCTCCTCTCCTCCTCTCCATCCCTCTCTCTCTCCCTCTCTCTCTCTCTCTCTCTCTTCGGCTGAGGACAAGGAGGTGAAAGCCAAGCGGATTACAGTGGCAGTTTAATCTGGCTGACCCACCAAGGGATTGCTCTCTACTTTGCTGTGAGGCTGCAGGGCTGGAGGGCAGTGGGGCTGGGTGGGTGGGTGTTGTGTGGGGAGGGTGAGAGGAAGGGGAAGGAGACCAGGTTGTAGGAGGAGGGTGGGAGGGTGTAGAAAAGGAGGGAAGAGGAGGAAGAGGGAGGAGGATGGGAGGGGGTGAATTTGTAGATTTTGTCCTGTTTGTCTCGGGCCAAGCTGAAATGCTCTCCAGGACAGGACTGTTTGTACGCACATACTCACATTTTTGTGTATGTGTGTGTGTTTGTGTATGTGTGTGTGTGTGTGTATGTGTGGGTGTGACTGTGTGGTGCCAGAGGTGGGGGATGGGCTTTGGTTGTTATTAAGAGATGGAATATTAATGCTACTTTGCCTCTTAATTTCTTTCCATCTGTCATCAAGTTGTCCTCTGTGTGTGTGTGTGTGTGTGTGTGCGCGCGCCTGTCTTAGTCTATGAATAGATACTCTTCAGATATTAACAGACAATTAGTCTGTTCTGTGTTTCAAAGACAAAATACAAAAATGTCCTTGGCTCGATTTTTCTTTTTCTTTCTTCTGAAAACATCAAAATCTCATTTTACTCCATCTTGTCAAAGTCATTCAAACTCACGCGGCTTTCATCCACAGTTAACGCCCAGACTGAGGCCTCGCCAAATTTATCAGTTCACCGAGCACCGCGCCGGTTTGTGTCTTTGTCGGCTGCAGGTCATTTGTGTTTGTTTTTTTGTTTTTTTTATTGCTATTTTTAATCTCTTGAAATTTGAACATGAAGAGCGAGGATAATGTGGCGATTAACAGTAGGGGTGCACGTAAGGGCTTTGGTTTAGCTTCAGTCGTGGGTGGAGGGGGGGGGCACATGAAGTTTTTCAACTAAAAGATAAAATAAAAGAAAGATACGTAAATTATATTTCCTGTGTTTTTATATTTACATAGATACAGCAAATAACAGATTTTTATTAAATTACTACTGCTACTTTACAACATTATTAAACTTCTTTTGCCTGAAAAACGTGCACATGAGTTTGAAGATGTTTCCCAGAGTACCTCTTTCAGGCTACATGTACAACCTCCACCAATCAGAGGTTAGGGCAGTAGCCTGAGAGGCAAACCCGGGGGCAGAGAAAGTCCTCAAATCACCTGCTGCTGCTCACAAAGCTTAATTGCTGTGAGCGTATGTAATAATTAAAGACGAGCCTTCATCAGCATTTTTATCATCTCTTCTTTCATCTGGACTGTGGCAGCTGGACAGAACGAGGAGAGATTCTACTGAATAAACCAAAAATCAAACTATAAAAGACAAAAACTGGATTTTGAAAACTCCTGTTGGGTGCTGACATGCAGAATCCCTCCAGTTTTCGGCTCGGTCAAAGTCCACTCACACTCCGACATGTGAGAAATTAGCTGGATCCATTTTGGAGCCACCTTTTGTAAACTTGAAAAATGAAGTACTTTCGATGCTTATTTAATTTTTTACTGTTGACAGGGCAGTTGTGCTAAAAGATCATTTAGGATGGCCTCAAGGCTTTTCCCTCTTATAGGCTTTTTAACTCCAATAGAGGCTAATTTTTTTTATTGACTGCAAGCAAAAACATAATGTTCCAGTCAAGAGGTTGGCCTTGAACAAACAGGATGTTAATAGTTGTTAGAACACAGTGTGAACACAGTTTAGACATTAAGTGCCTTAACCTGTGCATCAAGTGGCAGCAGAGTTGAAACTTCCAGCTAAAAGAAAGTTGGATGGCAGCCTTGAGCTTGAATAACGAAACGACTCTGACGATTGTGCTGTTTTAATGTCCTAAATGGCTTGTTGTACAGTGCCGAACGCAGCACGGGGGTCTGAGGCAGGCTGTGTCTGCGGCTCTGTTTGCCTCTACAATGCCTTTCATGTCCCTCATATCAGCCATCCTTTCATCAGTCCACCCCCGCTGTGCCGTTTCGGAGGAGGGGTCCAGTCGGCGAGCCGGATTAGCTTCCAACTGGTGCTTGTCCAGATTCTGATTCTGAAGGGGGGCTTAACCAACCTCGCCTCAGAAAAAGACTAGAGGAAGGAACAGGAGGGAGGGAGGAGAGCAGAGGAGAGGGAAAGAGCTCCTGTGGGGTTGACGCTCCTCTTCAGTTGTTTACCTTGCAATTAATGTGCTGGATTGTCCCGTGGAAAGGAAGAAAAAAGTCAAGTGTGTAGACTATAGAGCAATAGGCCACCACTGATACAGATACAAGAGCTGACGGGGTTCATTATATAGCAGGGAAGGCCTGGGGTGCTGCTCAACACCTGCTCTATTGGAATAGTTATGTATCTACACACTCACACACGCACACAGTAGAGCATTAAAATGTGCAAAAGCAAACCCCCATACTGCGAGTGTCATGGTCAGGGCACAGACGATGGCATCGACCAATCAGCAACAGATGCCCCCTGGAGATAAATGATCTAGACTGTGAATGTGTGTGTGTTTGTGTGTGTTTGTGTGTGTGTGGTTCAGAGGCACAGTGGTCAACACAGGCCCTCCAAGCTGCTGTCATCGTCACACCACCCTGCGACATGGCTGCTCAGGGACCTTATTTTAGGCCACACCAGGTGCAAGTGTTTTAGGCTGGTTACATGATCTTGGATGAATGTGTGTGTGTGTGTGTGTGTGTGTGTGTACTGTGCAAATGTGTGTCTGTGTGTGTGTGTTTTGGGAGGCATATAAAGAGCTGTGATTGTGTGCTGGGTCAGGCCTGTGTGTGTGTGTGTGTGTGTGTGTGTGTGTGTGTGTGTGTGTGTGTGTCTGCGTGGAGTCCAGGAAAGGTCAGTGATTGGGTGGAGGTGCCAGGAATAGGAGTGTGAGATGCCTGGGTGTCTACAGAGCCATGTGAGGCACACATATACACACACATAAACACACACACACACACACACACACATGCATGCAAGGCCTTCAA